>JBBPBX010059858.1:0-21631 GCA_038048925.1 Garcialebias charrua
TATCAGTGGTGGTCCCTCAGGTCCTGCAACGCCTTCAGAGAAGGCCTTAAAATTATTTAAAATTAAAATTAAAAATTTAAAAAATATATATTTTTATTATATTTTGTCCATGAATACGTATTAAATAATTCCAAATGGTCTGACCGCTTCCTTTCATTGCTACCCCCCTGTTTGCTCTGCTTCCAGAGTGTATTTTAATATTTAAGCCTTTAACCAATCACATTTTAGCCACTACTTGTTGCTAGGTAGATTAGAAGCCTTCTCTCGCAGCTCCGCTTCTCACTGCAGCGCTATCCAAGCTGTTGCTTCAACCAATCAGATTTTGAGTTGGCGAGACCTGATGCTAATCGCGTCACCAAGAGTATTCACCGCAACCAACACGGAAATGTCAGCTATTCACCCGCTTTGATTGGATAGTCAACGTGTGACGTCACACCCGCGGCGCGGAAGTTGATAGTCGGTTCGGGCTGGCCAGAGGCTCTGGGGCTGGCCATTAAAATACAGTAAGCTTTTTCGCTATTTTTTTTTTAGAATCTACAAGTAGGTTTTTACAGTTTTGCAATGGTCCAAACTTGCTGTGTTATTGGATGTAATGTCCGGTCACACGACCTGAAAGGTAGAAAGAGAGAAAACTGACTTTCTGTACTGTTTGCTGCACCGCAGTGAAGTTAGTTTCAAGTTGGACGTTGGATATTCAAGCTCTGTGTCAGCGTGTCAGCGTGTCTTCAGTGCTGCGTTGCTTCGTCCAACTTCAAACTAACTTTACCGCGGTGTTTGCTGCTGGAAACAACGCGAAGCAGGAGCTCATGTGTTGGACGTAACAAAGAAGAATGGTCTGATATCAGCGATGACACGTCATGGTACAACTTTCTGCATGTCCCAAAATAACTAGTTTGTTCCACACACTCTGGTGAGTTTTGTTATATTATTTATAGATAATTATTGTTTGAATTGATTGTTTGAATTTATTTTGTTTTAAGAAGGAGCAAATATGATTTTTTTTCATCTGCTACCTTTCATTTTATATCTTGTTTTTTTCCCTTTTCATATGTCTGTAAATTGTCTTTGTGTTTAAAAAAACTCAAAATTTCAAAGGTTCAACTAACATTTTTTATTTTTATTTTATTTAATTTATTCATTTTATAATACATTAATGTGTCCTGTTCAGCATTTTTGCCATCTTTTTATTGTCTCACACAAAACTCTGTCTAATATCAGACAAGATCATAACAGAAGCTGTGACCTCAAATTATTACCTGGGGATATTAAATATTTATTATCCGTTATCAATTATTATTATTATCAATTATTAATATAATATTAAAGACAGTGTAATAACAAATAATCAGGATTTTTGGTGAGTAAAATGTTGCTATGCTGGTGAAGATTCTCAGTCGTCCAGGACATGATGAAATCAAAAAAGGCGTTCAATACAGGATCAACTGGACTTTATTTGTTGCAGAAAACGTTTCGACTTCTGTCCAGAAGTCTTTTTCAATTCTGAATGGAAGCTGTGAGAACGAGAAGTTTTATACAGGCTTACAAGTCACGCACCAACATATGAAATTGGAAACTGAAATAACACCACAAATTAACTAACATGCCCATTCTATTTAAATTGACAAAACGACACATCCCAGCTTAACAAAAGGGGGTTTGTAACACATACATGTAAATTGAAAGATCACACCTTAACAGTAGGAGGTTCCCTTGAGGTCTCTGTTAGAAGACACAAAACTGTATGTAAATTGGATGGGAGCAGGGATGCCTTGTCTGTAAATTAGACTAACAAAGTTCTCTGAGTAGCCTCTGTTGTTGTTTGGGAGGTGTTGTTTGTCAATTTACATACAGTTTTGTGTCTTCTAACAGAGACCTCAAGGGAACCTCCTACTGTTAAGGTGTGATCTTTCAATTTACATGTATGTGTTACAAACCCCCTTTTGTTAAGCTGGGATGTGTCGTTTTGTCAATTTAAATAGAATGGGCATGTTAGTTAATTTGTGGTGTTATTTCAGTTTCCAATTTCATATGTTGGTGCGTGACTTGTAAGCCTGTATAAAACTTCTCGTTCTCACAGCTTCCATTCAGAATTGAAAAAGACTTCTGGACAGAAGTCGAAACGTTTTCTGCAACAAATAAAGTCCAGTTGATCCTGTATTGAACGCCTTTTTTGATTTCAAAATGTTGCTATATTCCTAAATAATATTGCAGTTTTATCAGGTTATTTTTGATGCTTTTTTATGTGTGTCGCAGCTGTACCTGTAGTAGAAGTTTATAGCCATAAAATAGTTATTGAGGCTTGGATTGATTCAGACGGAGCACTACTGAAGGCCTAGGTGTGAAATGCACTGCCCGCCACTGATATATACTATTTTGGAGTTATAGCCCCCCCTTTTGGAAAGTCCACGAGCCGCCACTGGTCACTGTATTTGGTCTGTTTTTAAAANTGTACAACACGCATCTATTATGGGTCACCGCTACGCGATGCGTCAGCACCTCGTTTGCTTTGCTTAAAATGGCGGCCACAGAAGCGTCAGCACAGAAGGACTTTACAAGATTAAAACGGTAAAAACTATTATTTCTTTGCTGAGAAAAAATATATTTCTTAGCTGACGTTATAGCACAAGGGTTCCCGAGCTTAACCGTTCCTTAATCAATTCACGAAATGGTCAAATCTGCTGAATTTAAATTGTTTCGGTTTGACTTTTTCCAAACAGCCTCGGGGGCGCTACGAAAATAAATTATAAATAAATCGAATTTTATCTCAAATGTCTTCTACAGGTCAACAGTCTGTAAATGAAACCCATATAATTACACTCTGTAAGCAGAAAAAATATCCACCGAGTGGTTTCTGAGCCGTTTATCTAAACAGTAGGTATCTGTTTATGGTAGCTAACAGCTAACATGCTAAAAGCAATTTTTTTTTTTAAAGTTCTAAATATCTTCTGCAGCTTATGCCGGGTCCCCACCTAAATTGTCAGAACACTCCTGCCGCCCCCTTTTGGCCACTTGTCTCTGATGCCGGGCACCCACTGGGACGCGTCTGATGACGCGCACTAGGGGGAGGCAGAGGGTCATCAGTTGTTGTGTTTTCATGCTGCTGACAGATAAAATCAGCAACACGTGACCCCCGCTCCTACTGGAGTGGGTTTTCTACGAGCCGAACTGCAGCTCAGACAGTCTTTGTTGAGATTAAAACTTATTTTTATGTTTGGGGTGAACGGACACTGGAGCGGACAGCAGCAACTGTAAAAATGCCACGTTTCTTAACCGGAGTTTGGTTCCAATTCATGGAGGCTCTATCGGGTAAGTTTAAAAAGTCCAAAAAAAGTCCCGTTGTCGTTGTGTAATCACATAGCAGAGGCTCTCCCGACTGTTTGCTGGACGCGTCGAGCCACCAGAGATCGAATTTTATGACGTTGGCGGCTCGACGTAGCTCGACGCGTAGGTTGCTTTCGGACGCGCGCGTGCGTGGAAAGGAACTGCCGCGTGCCGCCGCGCCGCTTCAATCACTCAAAACGCGCCGCTTCACGGTTCGCCGCGCCTCGACGTGTCTCCACATAGACTTTGAATGTAAACCGGCCGCTTCAGCCGCCCGACACGGGTCCGGTGGGTAACCGGCATAAGAGGTTGTAAATGACCACCAAATAATTACACTCTGTAAGTTTCAAGAAAATCCGCGATGTGGTTTATGAGTTATCTTGCTAAAAAAAAAATGCTAACAACACAGCTAAATGGTAGCTACCTCCAGAGCAGGGAGCCGGGCAGCGACATTCAGTCCGAGCAGAGGAGCCTTTTTTCGGACACATGAAGGTCGGTGGACTCTCTGGAAGTGTCCCCTAGCGGACAAAAGTGGTACTGCACCATTTTTTGGCCAAAATGAAAAACGGTGATTTCAGAGCGAAAAATGGGTCTAAAAATATGGGAAAAAATCCATAAATAACACGCTTCGGTGTTTAACACGCAGGACATTCAAATGAGCAAAAAAACTGCGTGTTATAGACCGACGAATACGGTACAGTACATTTGGAGCCATAATGAAGGAAAAAAAGAGTTAGCATGTCTGTAGACGTTTACGCATTGGCCAGCCCTCCCCGGCTCTCCCAGCTTCTAACCCGGGTTCGGCGTCTTCGCATTTACCTTTTCCGCCCGGGATCCACCCTTGTTCTGGAACCATCTTCACCGTGGTTCTATCGGGCCGAGCCCTGACAGACCCAGTTTCACGTCATGTACTGCTCTCATTTGATTCGTTGTTTGCAGCAGGGGCGGGACTCATTCAAACAACCTCAGCGCGAGGGTTGAATTTCATTCAAATTTAACTACAGAAACGAGAAACCCCTAAAACAATTGTTAGCTGAATTAGTTTTTCTGAGTTAAATTTTTGTTAATAACTGATCACAAATCAGCTTATGTTACAACGTAAATAACACGAAGCGCACACCCATTTCCGCCTTTCAGCGCGACCTGAATGTCATTAAACAATAACTAATATTGTCTAACTGTTGCGCGCAGCCAGGGTTTTAAAATATAATTTTTTTATTGGAGTAAATAAAAAGGAGTTTGTTAACCAAACAAACTCCTTTTTATTTAAAAGAAAATGTGAATAAAGAAAAAAAAAGTAAAATAACTTTGTCCCAGGCGGGAAGCGAACCCGCTTCGCCGGGTCAAAACGACAATGCATTAACTCTTTGAGCTATACCAGCGGACTGGATTTTCAGGTGTCCACCTTACCCATATAGGAATCACTCCTCTTAACATTTTAGCTGCACGTAAAAGTTAGAGATTATTCGTTATATTTTAAAACCCTGGCTGCGCGCAACAGTTAGACAATATTAGTTATTGTTTAATGACATTCAGGTCGCGCTGAAAGGCGGAAATGGGTGTGCGCTTCGTGTTATTTACGTTGTAACATAAGCTGATTTGTGATCAGTTATTAACAAAAATTTAACTCAGAAACACTAATATATATATATCCAGCTAACAATTTTTTTTTTGCCGAGTCTCCTCTCTTAAAACACGAACACTCCACCCACGTGAAGAGAGCACCCCACCCACTTCCAGAGAACTGCCCACCCACTTCAAGGCGGCTCTGCGGCAAATGCGTAATGAACGCGGGTGGCCCAGAGCCACCCAGGGGCAGCCCGGGCCATTGAGGGCTGGCCAATGCGTAAACGGCTTGTTAGGTTGTTAGCTCGTTGCACGTCCGAGCTCTGCAGCTTCCAGCTGCTTCACGCGGTCCAAACTGTTTGTAACTGCATGTTAGCTCCATATATTTGGAGCCATAATGAAGGGAAAAAGAGTTAATAACTTACTGGGAGCTGGTGAAGCAGTTTCTCCTCGTTAACATGTTAAAATTATTTTTTACATTTTTGGGCTCTAGTGGCCTTTATTGTAGAGGGAGAGGGCGAAACAGGTAGAGAGAAGGGAAAGACACTGCAGAAACAGCTTGTCGGGTCTGGGACGCGAATCCGCGACGCCTGCAGAGAGGCTCAGCCTCAGTATATGTGCCGCGCGCTTTATCCCCCACACCAAAGCGGCGGCACTCCTCATTAACATGTTAGCTTCCGGCCGCAGCAGTCCTCTCCACCACCCGTCGGCTCCGTGTCCCTGGTGGGGCTGGCGTTAGCATGTTAGCTCCGGGTCCCTCCAACATCTGAGGCTGCCAGGTGGAGCATTGAGACGAGCTCCCGGCCGCAGCCGGTATCTCCGCCGCCCGTCGGCTCCATGTCCCCGGTGGGGCTGGCGTTAGCTAACCGAAAACTGGCGGACACTGCCGAAAACTGGCGGACACTGCTGAAAACTGCGTAAATCGGCTTCTAAATAATAATAATAATACTTTATTTATAAAGCAATTTAAAACAACCACAGCTGCAACAAAGTGCTGTACACATAAAATCAAGAACATTTAAACACATAAAATAAGATTTTCAAAAAAAAAAAGAAAAAAAAAAGAAAGAAATTAATAAGATGCGTTCGTAACACAGAATCGCCGTAACTCGAGGACTATCTGTAGTTTTTTGTCAGTACGCCCTTTGGACTTATTTATTATACGACAGTCTTACCTTTTAAACTCCCGCAGACCATATAAAATGATGTGTTGGGCCATATCTGGCCCGCGGGCCTTCAGCTTGACACGTGTTTTAAAACGATGTCAAACGTGTGTGAATTAACATGTCCCTGAGAAGACGTTAATCTTGAACATTTTTTTGTTCAGGGAGGTGGGAGGAGGCTGAGAGTTCCTGGCAAAGGCAGCAGGAAGAGGCTGAACCCTCAAGCATCTGTTGACAGCATTGAACAGTGGGAAACTTTCAACATGAGCGCTTCAGACCTGCAGGTATTTTATTAATTCCTAATTGGGCTGTTATCATTATGTAATGCCTTTCAGCTTCTTTGTTTTTTGTTGTTTTTTTGGATTGCACACGTCATTATTTCTGTTGTCTTGTGTCTCAGAGAGCCAGAGAATCCTTAGTGAGGGAAGGAAGCCGCCACCCACCGCTCCGCAGGACACCTCGCGTGACTGAGGAGCCTCCAGACTCCCCCATTCCCTCTGTGACAGTCACAGAAGCCGATCATCCAGTGCAGAACATTTGGGCGGACCATCGGGCGCGCAGGGCCATGTTCCCCACCCGCCAGAGGACGATGCAGCCTGACGACGAGGACGAGGACATCTACCAGATGTTTGTCCCTACAGAACCCAGCGCAGCAGAGCCAGAGGCGGCCCCCGAGAGGACAGAGACCACCTCGTCGCCCAGAACAGCCCGACCCTGCAGCTGGCATGTGGAACAGGTGCCCGCGGTGCAGGTGGACCCTCCACCCGATGGCAGCAGAGTTCTGCGGAGGGCGAGCAGCGCGGGAGAGAAGGCTACAGATGCTCGAGAGAGCCCCGACCATGATCAGGCCGGCCTCAGCAATCTGGAAGCGATTCATACGGAGTCGTCCAGTAACGACATTTCTGGGTCCTCCTCAGCCGAGCAGCTGACCCTAGACGATCTTGAAAATGTTTATGATAATATCAGCTATGAGGATCTGAGGAGCATGGGTTTCATCAGGAGGGACCTTGATGAGAACCAGATGCAGAAAGAGACGTCTTCAAATGGCCAGGGGGTTCAGGCGACACGAGGAGAAAGTGTTCCAGCGGTCGGAGACTCGCTGATTGGGCCAGACAGTTCATCAGGGAGCAACCGGTCCTCCACGCAGGAGCTGAAGCCGTGTGAGCTCCAGATAACGGAGGAAAATATTTACGACACCATCTGTTTCACGGAGCCACCATCAGCTGCGAGTGAACGGGCTGAGCAGAAACAAGAGAGGGACGGGGAACAAGAAGGTTACAGAGGCTTTGTTCCAGAGCAGAGCCTCAACGTTAAAAAGCACGAAGGACCAGAGGCTTCCAGTTGTGTCCCACAGTCCTCGGAGGCAGATGACTCCTCCTCCTCTCCTACTGGAACTTTTCTTCAGAAAACAGAAAAGACGTCGGATAACAGTGACGAGATTTGGACCGACTTCGAAAACTACATCAAGAACAATGAGAAGAAAGCTGATCGACTTCCCGCTGCGTTCCCTGTGAGTGCCAAGGACTCATCTAAGAAGGCCTCGTCTGTCAGAAACAGCCCTACAAAGAGTCCTCCGGTGGTTAGTTCTCAAACCATCAGCCCCCCATCACATCAGCCTAAACCTCCACCTGTCACTTCCACGCCGTCATTTACCATCCCAGTTATCAACCTCCCTGAACTTCAGAGTGAAATCACCGCTGAAGAAGAGCCCCACAGTCCGTCTCCTGCGTCCCGCCCCCTTCCTGTCACCCCAGAGCCCCCCACAGGCACGGTGAAGAGCATCCGGAAGAGACTGGCCCGGCTCAGCAGCGGCAGCTTCCGGCTAGAGGACGACGATCTGGTGGAGCTTCCTGAGAGAAACGCCTCTCAGAGAGACGGTGCCTTCAAGGACCTCCAGCGTCTGTTTCCAGGGGAGCTGGACTCCCCCCTGGCATCCTCCTCCCTCCTGCTGGGCGAGTCTGTGGACTTCCCCCTGGAGCTGATGGACAAAACCAAGAGCCGCGTGTTCTTGATGGCACGGCAGTACAGCCAGAAAATCAAGAAGGCCAACCAGCTGCTGCGCATGAGGAGCATGGACCCCGGAGACGCCTGCGGTCGGAGCAGAGCGGAGAAGAAACACAAAGACCTCGCTGCCATCTTGGAGGAGAAGAAACAAGGAGGTGCAGCTATAGGTACTGTGAAATATTTATCTCCTTCTTTTAATGACAACAAGCAGCATGTGTGAGAGCTTCTGTTCAGTTTGACCTCCAATGAAGTCCTGCAAACATCAGGATTTTCCTTAAACTAATTCTGGTGAAAAAAGACCAATGTTTGATGATGGTCATGCTTTTAGTGTTCCCTGTGGTACAAAAAATGTAAAATTACACACACACATTATATATATATATATATATATATATATATATATATATATATATATATATATACACACAAAGGTGGGCACATGAACGCTAGGGACCGCTAATGCGCTAATCCGCTTACAGCGGACCTAACGTTTTTGTCAGCGTAACAGCGGAGTGACTAACTTTTATAATTCATAAGCGGATTTGTGCTATTTTTATTTAAAATGCAGTACCGCTAATAACTAATTATCTATCAGTAAAAACGAATAAACTTATTTACAGGCTCTTATGCTGGCTCCGTAGCTGCTTGTTTTACCCTTTTCTTCCTTGCTCCCTCACCGTAAAGAGCAGAGAGGAGGGAGGGTTGGAGGGGGAGCTGAGGGGAGAACAGACGCGGATCTACCATGTAGGCAAATTATGCCGTTGCTTGGGACCCCAAATCAGCAAAGGTGGGCACCGCTAATTAAAAAATTAGTTCCACAATTTCTAAAACGCTTATTAATTTTTTTAGGTCCACAATTTCAAAAGCACAAATGTCTTATGAAAATTAGGGGAAGCTAATCTAATCCGCTATTTATATATTTATATATATATATATATATATATTATATATATATATATATATATATATATATATATATATATATTATATATATATATATATATATATATATATTTATATATATATAGCCGGCAGCGTTATCAATATTTGCACTACACTGCCAACTGAAAAGTAACAAAAATGATCCTAAAAGGATGAAATTACAAAAATCAAAGGATTTATTTAATACTTTACGTACATATATTCTATTGGGCCACGAAATTAACAAAAAATAGAATGATCTTTTAATCCCTAAAACCACGTTTAAATCTCAAATACACAGGTGTGTCGCCACCGCATTTATACATAAAAGTAACCCAAATACATGAAACTAACAACTCGCCGTCGAATGGTCGACACAAAACACACAATAAACTCCTCCGGCCACGTTAATTTGGCTTGAAACAGCGGTGTTATTTACGGATTTCATTAGTAACCCAGCACTACCGGTGTAAGAGGCAGACACAGCGTCTATAGGTAATCAACAGATTTAATGAAAAGTAACCCAAATACATGAAACTAACAACTCGCCGTCGAATGGTCGACACAAAACACACAATAAACTCCTCCGGCCACGTTAATTTGGCTTGAAACAGCGGTGTTATTTACGGATTTCATTAGTAACCCAGCACTACCGGTGTAACAGGCAGACACAGTTAGCGTCTATAGGTAGTCAACAGATATAATGAAAAGTAACTAAAATACATAAAAATAACGACTCACCGTCGAATGGTCATCACAAAACACACAATAAAATCATCCGGCCACGTTAATTTGGCTTGAAACAGCGGGTTATTTACGGATTTATGAAGACACCGAGCGCAGCCAGCTACAGAATTAGCCCCTGAGTTCAACTATGACCCGGAAGTTGTCAAGATGGAATAGTCCATTTTTAGTAGGGGGATAAAGAAATCGACCGTTTTTTTTATTGCGTATTTAATGATCGTTTTCATCGTAACTATAATTATTTTTATGTTAAATGTACATTAACAAGCATGAGCAATGTTAGTGATGTAGGTGACTGCACGGGGCGAGGCGGGGCCGGGGCCACTGCTGAAATGGGACCCCCAGGCATTTACCTACATGGTAGAGCCCAGTCTGTTCTCAGCTCTGCCCCCCTCCCCCTCACACCCTTTCCTCCTCTGCTGTTTACGTGGGGAAAAAGGTAAAAAACAAGCAGCATAAAAGCTTGTAAATAAGTTTATTGGTTTTTACTGATAGATAATTAGTTATTAGCGGTACTGCATTTTAAATAAAAATAGCATAAATCCGCTTATGAATTATAAAAGTTAGTCAATTCACAAAAACGCTGACAAAAAGTTTAGGTCCACTGTAAGCGGAATAGCGCTTTAGCGCTCTCTAGCGGTCTGTGCCCACCACTGCAAATCAGCAAGGGCCCCGGCCCCGCCCCGGCCAGTCACCTACATCACTAACATTGCTCATGCTTGTTAATATACATTTAACATAAAAATAATTATAGCTACAATGAAAACGATCATTAAAAACGCAATACAAAAACCGGTCGATTTCTGTATCCCCCTACTAAAAATGGACTATTCCATCTTGACATCTTCCGGGTCAGAGGTGAACTCGGGTGCTAACGTTTATGGCTAGCTGTTTGCGCTCGGTCTCTTCATAAATCCGCAGAGAACCCCGCTGTTTCAAGCCAAATTAACGCGGCCGGAGGATTGTATTGTGTGTTTTGTGTCCACCACTCGACGGTGAGCCGTTTGTTTTATTTATTTGGGTTCCTTTTATGTAGAAATGCGGTGGCGACACATCTGTGTATTTGAGATTTAAAAGTGGTCTTAGGGATTAAAAGATCATTCTCATTTTGTTAATTTCGTGGCCCAATAGAATATATGTACGTAAAGTATTAAATAAATCCTTTGATTTTTGTAATTTCATCCTTTTATAATCATTTTGCCAGCTGATTTGTACTGGATCGTTTGATTTATGATCTGCAATGTTTTTATGTTTTTCGTGTTGTACTTCATTGTATGTGTTGCCTGTTGCGTGTTTGTTTGTCCAGCACTTTGGTGTGGACTTGTTCCTGTTTAAAGTGCTTTATAAATAAAATGGTATGGTATGGTATGGTATTTTAGTTACTTTTCATTAAATCTGTTGACTGCCTATAGAATTTTGGAATTGGTTTAATTTATTTTTCGGTTGTACAACAAAAAAGAAATTACTATTTGTTTTTTGAAACAATATTGAAGTAAATTAAGCTTAATTGACTCTTATATGAATTAAACTTGGATACAACTTGGAAGTGCACTTTAAAACTTGATCTCTAACTTTAATTTTACCTGTACTGTTGATGTGGTCTTTGAATTGAAGTTATAATAATAATAATATAGCACCTTCCTGCAATGCCTTGCATTGACCAAGGTGCTTAACAGATATAGGATAATCTAAAAAAATAAATACAAAGTATGTGCATGTGTAATGAAGAATATAATTTGTACGTGCAGCTGTTAATACATGTAAAGTTTTTTTTTTTTAATGTTTGTTGCTCTTTTTGCCAACTGTGATGTTTCTTCTGTCCAGGACTGTAAATATCCAGGTGGGTCAGGAGGAGTTAATGGGAAGCTGCTGCTGTGACGTAAGAGGTAGGATAAAGGTGTATAACAGTTCATGCACCGCTAGTTGGCAGTCTAGTGCAAATATTGCATAACTTGTTGGCTAGCAATTGTTGAATTTAATTAGCGGTTTAGAATTTAGCTTCCCCTAATTTTCATAAGACATTAGTGCTTTTGAAATTGCGGACCTAAATAAATTAATTAGTGCTTTAGAAATAGCGGAACTAATTTTTGGATTAGCGCTACCCAGCACTGTATATATACTGTATATGTAAAATTGTAGCAGCAAAACTATTTAAACTAATTAATATATGAAATAGTTATTCATTTTGTTCTGTTACGGGAGATTATTTTTGATTGAAATAATTGTTTGAAAAAAGGGGCAGATATAATAAAAAAAAACTTCTTTCTGCTACCTTTCATTTATTTTATATTTTGTATGTTATCATTTATGGGATTGTTTTGTATTGTATTTAAAATGAACACATTTAATAAAATATAATTAAATAAAATCTTACTTTATATTAAACAATAATGGTTCTGTGCATCATCATCATCAGTGTACAGTTATGCCCCTTTTCCATTAGTACTGTAGTGATACACCTAGCCTCTGTTATTTTAGGCTTGACCTTCAAGTACACCTCTCTGCATCTCTCTGAAACTCTCAGTGTTACACCTTCTTGAAGCCTTCAAGGAGACGAGTAAACACTATTTTGGTTAACAATTATTATGAATTAATGGACACTAATTAATCAGATTGAACTTTCTCTTTAATGTGTGTTAATTCAGAATTGATCTACAGTATATTTTTGTCATTTTTAATGATGATCTGTTACTTGCATGACTGTGACCTTCTGCTGGTTTTATTTCTGCAAAAGCAAGCAGACTCTGTCGCTAAGGCAGAAGTCAGGGTAAGAGCTGTTCTCTTCCTTCTCTTGTTTTGTCTTCAAGCTAGACTCAACAGGACAGTCCACCTGGTCGTTTATGTAAACAGTTTTCCTGTTGTCCGTCAAGAGTCTTTCTGCCTATGGAATTAAACTTCCATCTTTTATTTTGTTAAAACCAGCCAATAGTTATTAAGGAGGTGGGTCAGATCCCGCCTCCCTATAAATGGGCACTTCCTGCATTTGTTTTTAGAGTTTCGAGGAGAACGAACTGACAACTTGCTTCCCTCTGGAAAGCTGGAGACGGCCCGGTCATGTGTCAACGACCCACGTCTCAGCTGGGATCATAGTAAAGCCTTACTTTGATCCATTCACTCCTTTCTGAAGAATTTGTTTTCTGAAGTTTTACTTTGAAAGTTCAACCAGTGCGATTGGAGTCTGTTCCTGCCGGTGAAAGCGTGCTCCCGCTCGTCTGACCCAGTCATACACGCACAAAGTCATCTGGACGCTCACTGGACAACACAGTCCGTTAGTGTCCACAAACTTCTCAGTCCTCACCTCGCAAGACGTCTCGTCACCAGGTAAAGAGGCGTTGTTTGTATGCTGCACGTGTCGGAAGTACAGCTAAGATCCGTATGGGAAAGCTTGCCACCCTGGTTGGTTCAAAGTAAACAACTTTAGTTAACTTAGCTCCAGTACTCCTTCCTCCTATTTCTTATTTTTCATAAGCATTTAAACTGTCAAGTAATGTGCCAACAGAAAGGTCCAACTGTCTGTTTGTTTTTAATTTGAATTCTTGTCAACGTAGTTATTAAATCAGAGCTAATATCGATACAAATGTTTAATGTAATTTTTGTGATAGTTTCAATAAAAGGTCTATTTTTTTGGTAGACCAATATAAATTGAAGTCTCCTGTGAAGTTACATTTCTGGCTAATCACAGTAAAAACAATTTAGTATCGGAAAAAGGAAGAACTCGCGCATTGGTGGCAGTTTGTGCAGTTAAACTCTGCTCATAAACTGCGCATCTACAATAATGCCAGACTCAGTAAGTGTTTAAATACCTTACAACCGCATTATTCTATTACAATTGGTGGCTCGTCCGAGTTCCTGGAACGTTTATTAAGTTGTTTTGTGTAGCTTGATGTTACGGTGTTTGTTGGCATTAGTTTGCATCCTGGTTTTGGGCTTATAAGAATAGTTCTGGCTGGTGGAGTGTCCGGGAGTTGCTGATCGTGGCATTGTCTGGATTATTTCCCGATAGAATTATTGTTTATTTCACATTTCAACGTCTGTTTGAAGCTGCTGAGTGATGAATGTTTTGTCTGTGCTTGTGAGACGTTCATACGTGTCGCGAGGCTGCATGCATTTTTCCATTTTGTGACCGCCGTGTCACGGCTCTGCTTCATTTTCTTACATCTGCGATTTGCTGTGGAAGCTGTGTCACACATTTGCTGCTCCATTTTACCTAATCTGTTACAACGTGTTGTTAGCCGAGGTTCGGGAAAAACCCACTCCGCTTTGGGCCGGACTGTGATCCGGTTCCGTTTGACGTAAAGTCCGTTGTTGTACACAGTTAGCGTGCTGCCTCCCCTGGGGGCGTGGGAGTTAGCCTGGATGTGTTGAGCTCATTTACAGAATTTTCTGCGGTGTAAAAATACGTTTATTTTGTGAAAGAGTGCCAGAACCCTTTGGGTCGAGCTAACATTAGCGGTACCGAGACAAGATGGCTGCTTAAAACGCTGTGATTGGTCCATTGTGTGTTGTGTTCAAGAACGTTGGTTTCTGTAGACTCTGGTTGTCAGATTCATTTTTGCACACATTTCTGACGGTTTATTTGTGTTGTTTCAGTTCTATGCGCGTGATATCGTCGAAGACTGGCTTAACCGCGGTGTTTTGCGATATTTATGACTGTTTTAGAACGTTAAAAAGTCCGTTCCTCGCTAGAGTTCAAGAGACCGCAGGTCCGTGAACGCACCGCTCGAACGGCACGTCGCACGTGGGCGGCGTTAGGTTTGGAAGACACAATTTCCCATGAACACTTGGGTTTTAGAACTACAGTTCTGTCTTCGCTGTGATTGGTCGATTACGCTGTAAGTGTTGACGCTTGCGCAGTGGGTGAAGCCCGCTCCTCGTCAACTTTCACTTGCTGCTTGTCCCAGACGAGTTTCCGTGCTTGTTTGTCCATTACTGTCATTAAAAAGACTGTTTAAACGCGGTGTTTTTGAGATTTTAATGGGTGGATTGAGTCGGTTGCTCTGAGACTGCCGATCGCCATGTGACCAGGTCACGTGACACCGATTTTGCCGGTTTTATGAGGACCGACCTTATTTCTTTTAAACGCAGTTTAAAAGGTTTCACAGTTCAACCGATTTTGCTCACATGATTTCGTTTTTGTGAGCCTGGGGCTCTGAAGCTGTACCACGTAACGCTTTGGGTCTGTCTGCTTGATGCTTTTCATCCGTGTTAGATGTCTGTGGGCTAAAAGCTGCAGCTTCGCTCACGGGTGATAACAGCGCCTCTATAGCGGTCAGATAGAGAAATTACAGTCGCTGTGATAAACTCACTTCCAGCGCTGTGCCCCCTGCTGGTTACATTAGAAGACGCAGTCTTCCTGTAATTTGTACATGTTTGGACGTTCCTGTTTTTAAACGGGGAACAATTTGAAATATTGTACTCACAGCACACTTTATTTTGATTTTCGCAGAGAATCAAATGTTGATGGCAGAACAGTTACACTGATTTATTACAGGCATGTCTGTTTTTGATAAAACTTGACACTTTTATCATTGATCATGTGCAAAACTAGCTCTCTGTCCCTGTTTTGTTTTAAACTGCAAGGTTAAAATAACACACATGAGGCGTCCTTTGTTTTGATTTTCACAAAAATCTCGCAACGACAGCCGTTTTTGTTTGACCTTGTCACAGGTCGACAAATTACTAGACATCACTGATTTTTATTTCATTTAACATCTTGGATGTTTTCTGAGCAGCTCATACACTTTGCATATTTGCAAGCTGCGAAATGAGACCCGCTTTGCTTGATTTTTCACAGAAAATCAGTACTAAGATGGACGTTCAAACAGGTGAACCACCTGAGGGGGCCTCTTGTTCTGTGTATCCTAGATGGATGGATGGGGGCCTTGGGATTCCTGCCCGTGCTTCCCGCAAAGTGGGGGAATCTGCCTCATCGTATGCTAATTACTTGGCTGCATGGAACGTCCGTCAGGATAAGTGGGAAAATCCCCTGTCATTCTACGACAGGCTAATCTCGGTCTACTCCGGGGGCAAAACTGTCCCTGGATTAGAGGAAAATATGGAGTTTAAACGTCTTTTCATTATGAATCTTATGCCTTTTCAAATGAAATGCGTTCATTGCAAGGTTGATTGCAAAAAAGATTCCATGGAAGTGATAAGACGATATGCTGCGACAGTTTTTGAGGCCGAAATACAACCTAGGATACCATCAGAGGTTTGTACAGGTCAAAAGGTCACGTCCCACTCGCAGGAAGTAGTAGAGGTTCCCTCTCCTTCAGAGTGCGAGAGGTCACTGGTTTTTCTTAATAACAAACAACAGCATGGTGCTACGAGCTGTAAAGTTGACTCTGATCGGTTCACGGGGAGTTCTGAACCCCCTGCCCCTCAGGTTGAAAACCTTGAGATGAGCAGAGAACCACAAAAGGCAGGTGTTCGCTCTCTAGATGAACCAAGATGGTTCAGATCGAACCATAAGAGTTCTCACCTAGGTCTCACAGTGGGTGAACTTCGAGAGAAGTTGATGTCTGGGAACCGTGACCCTTTGAAAAATGGTCTGTCCCGACATGTACCCCTGAGAAACGGCCCTCCTGCCCCTGCCCCTCGAACTGCACGGTTCGAGACATGCAAAGAGTCACACAAGCTCCAGATTATGGAAGCGGCGCCTCCGCGCGAGGACGTGACTGAGGTTGTGAGTTGTTTGTCAAATGATTTGAATGTTACAGTGGTTGACCGAGCTGACACAACGTATAACGTTGTCCTTGATGATAACACAAACAACGTTGTTCCACCTGACGAAGCGAACCGCAGCACTGCCTTTTGCAACGATTCAGTGCACACAGTTGACAACAACGTCAACACTGACATGAATACTGACAGCAAACAAATTGCTGAGAATCCACATCCTGAAGGTCATGAGGCAGACAGCCATCATGATGCTGACAGCGACGACGATTACACAGACAGAGTTACACGTACTCAGAGGCGTGTGCTTAAACCTAGAAGGTTTCTGTGTAAATTTATGAGAATGGGGCACGCTAAGAAAGCTTACCTGCCACTCAGACTGGAAGGGGTGTTCACGCGAGAAGCACTCCTGGATAGCGGCTCAGACGTGACTATCATGTCGGCCGAGCTGTTTGAGAGGCTACGGACCGCCGCTAACAGTGTTGGCAGAGTGATACCCCAGACAGAATGTGCTATAGAGTTGCGAGGACTCTCGGAAGTGGGAACAACCATGACGGCTATTGCCATGGTTCACATGCAGATTGGCGAGACGACAATTTACCATCCGGTACATGTGTCTACAGTGAACTCCATCCCATTTCTGGTCGGCCAAGATTTTATAAGTCGCTTTGAAGCGATTATAGATTATGGCAGTCAGACAATGTGGGCCACAGTGAGAAGTCCACTGCCAATCGAGGTACCTCCCCAGGGTCAGGACACTGACTGTCTAACAACAGGTACCGCTGAGGTCACATGGGATTCCCCAACCGAGACCACAGACCCGGTAAGTGAACCTTCCACTACAGGTGAGACAGAGGAGACTCAACAGTTGGACCAGACTCTGGCCCAACACGAGAACCTCCTCTGCGAGCTGACACCTTCAGCACTCACTGAGCACTACCTACCACCGGTAGAGGAAGGTGTGGAGATCCATGGGTCCCACACCGATGACGCTGTACTGTCCTGTGGGACGGGTAATTCGGCAAACAGCCAAGCTTTCAGTGAAGTCTTGGTTCAAGGACATCTGAGCCCACGTAGTGACAGTCTACAACACGCTGACAGTCACTTGGACTTCATTGTTACTGATTTTGAGGACCCCTCCTCGAACAAAAGGGGGGCAGACTCACACTTCCTACCACAGGTAGAGGACGGTGTAGAGGTCCAAGGATCACACACCGTGAACGCTGTGCTGTCCTCTGGGACAGGTAATTCAGTTATCAGCCAAGCTTTTGATGAAACCTTGGTTCAAGAGCATTTGAATCTAGAACTACTCAGAGATGACATAGTTCTTACAGACTCAAAGAGCACCTCTTCATTCATGAAGTGGGAAGACATACATCACAACGACAGAGACACGCCTGCGACGGCGCCGACAGTTGTGACACACCTGCATTACGCAGAAAGAGGTAAACGTACAGAGGTACGTTGGCCGAGACCTATAAGGTTCCTGTACAAGGTTCCCCATAAACTGCGCGAACAGCTTAAACTAAACAATGGCATCCTAACTCGTGCCCATGGACGGACGTCCACACCCGTGTGCTTGGTCCCTCATGACCACAGGGGGGTGATGTTAGGCCATGCCCATGTCAAGGACAAAGATTTCAATAACCCCACAAACGACAAAGATCTCGCAAACTCACAGACTTCATGGGAAAAGAAGGTCGTCCAAGCACAGGATAGTAAATAAACTAAACAGTTTAAACTATTCTAGTTGCGAAAAGAAACCGTTCCAACTAGAACTTAGAAACGCTAAGCATAAAACCCACAACAAAAACTAACCTTAACAACCGTTTAAATCTGCAGGATTTAATTGACATCGGTTATAAAGCTAAGAACTGTTTTTCTTGTGTGTGACACGTTGGAATCTGACGACCAGAGTGAGTTTGACGTAGTGAAACGTTGTTTTTAGTTGCTTGATTGCTACTTTTGTGTTATTGAAGTTGTTATTGTTTTCTGAACACTCCCAGCCAAAACTAGTTTTGATTGTTGGGCAGCACGGTGGCACAACTGGTAGAGCTGCTGCCTCTCAGCGAGAAGGTTGCCGGTTCAAATCCCGGTCCGGGGCCTTTCTGGGTGGAGTTTGCATGTTCTCCCCGTGCATGCGTGGGTTTCCTCCGGGTACTCCGGTTTCCTCCCACAGACCAAAAAACATGCTTGTTAGGCTGATTGGTGACTCTAAATTGACCCTAGGTGTGAGTGTGAGAGTGGATGGTTGTTTGGTGTGAGTGAGACAGGTCCCTCTTGTAAATGAGTCCCCGTGACTCAACGAGGCTAGCCTGTATAAATAAAGGTTGAATGAATGAATGAATGAATTGTTGATAAGTTGAAGACTTAAATGGATTTAACTATGCCAACATGCTGGTCATTTTGTTAAAGATCTCAATCTTTGAAGAGTCATTGTAGACTAATACTACTTAAGGTAATATAATCTACACCAGGGGTCACCAACATGGTGCCCGCGGGCACCCGGGTGCCCCCAAGGACCATTTGAGGTGCCCTCGGACCTGTTCTAAAAATAGCACAACTCACTACTTAGCTGCATTTAAAATTTCATTTTATTCAGTTGTTATTCTTTTTTGTATTTACTGTATATACATTTTAAAATGTCTATCTTAAAAATGTGTTCTTAAAAATATGTTTATTATACTTATTTTCAATTTACGCTTTGTTATTTCCGAAGAGTTTATCAAACTGGTGCCCTTTGTATGACTCCATACCCACGAAGTAGCTCTCAGTTTCAAAAAGGTTGGTGACCCCTGATCTACACTGATCTCCCAATCATTTAGATAGAACCGATTCGATAGTTTCTATTCTAGATCTATTCATTTTGATGAGTCTCGCCATAGACTTCAAAATTTATAGGGAATACCAAATCTTGCGTCGTTCGTCTAAAAGACAACAGACATTTAGACCAAACTAGTTTCTTTTTTTATTTTAGTTTAACCTAAACTAAATAATGAATGGAGGAATAGTTTGAATGAAGAGGCCTTCGTTACAGAAGCCCTCCACATTTCTATAGGTATAGATCCCTATTTCTGATTTTTACAGCATTGATCCACCCCTTAATTGGTAATTTTAGCTGATCTAATCCATGATAGCTTACATACCAGGTGCATATAGGTAAGGCTTAATGTAGAATCCCAATCATAAGCCCACCTAAAACCACATAATTGCATGACACATTGAACCAGGGTGGCACCGACTGGAAGCCATCCAGCCTGCAACCTTCGATGTGGGGACCTGCTGATCCAACGTTGGTCTTCAACCTTCATCCAAGGCCCGCCTCCTCTGCTTCAATCGAGGGATCCCCTCTACATGCTGATTAAAAACCATTCTTGCTGATGAAATCAATAACCCCCATCGTTGTGGATTTACCGTTGTGGATTATAAGACTTTGTTTTCCAAGGGATCACAGACTCAGTTTTCCATGGGTTAACAGACTATGTTTTCCAAAGGATTGAAAGCTTACCGCAAAGGGATTACCTACGAACAGTATGGAATTTCCAAAACATTATGGGAGTATAATTTTGAACTTTTTTGATTTTTTTTTTTCCACTTGCTGGATTGCATAGAGGTCAGAGACATTCGGTGGTATCCTTTCGTGTTGGAACTCATCTCCAAGGACAGGCGATGACTTCCAAAAAGGGGGACTGTAGTGATACACCTAGCCTCTGTTATTTTAGGCTTGACCTTCAAGTACACCTCTCTGCATCTCTCTGAAACTCTCAGTGTTACACCTTCTTGAAGCCTTCAAGGAGACGAGTAAACACTATTTTGGTTAACAATTATTATGAATTAATGGACACTAATTAATCAGATTGAACTTTCTCTTTAATGTGTGTTAATTCAGAATTGATCTACAGTATATTTTTGTCATTTTTAATGATGATCTGTTACTTGCATGACTGTGACCTTCTGCTGGTTTTATTTCTGCAAAAGCAAGCAGACTCTGTCGCTAAGGCAGAAGTCAGGGTAAGAGCTGTTCTCTTCCTTCTCTTGTTTTGTCTTCAAGCTAGACTCAACAGGACTGTCCACCTGGTCGTTTATGTAAACAGTTTTCCTGTTGTCCGTCAAGAGTCTTTCTGCCTATGGAATTAAACTTCCATCTTTTATTTTGTTAAAACCAGCCAATAGTTATTAAGGAGGTGGGTCAGATCCCGCCTCCCTATAAATGGGCACTTCCTGCATTTGTTTTTAGAGTTTCGAGGAGAACGAACTGTCAACCTGCTCTCTCCTCTGGAAAAGCTGGAGACGGCCCGGTCATGTGACCCACGTCTCAGCTGGGATCATAGTAAAGCCTTACTTTGATCCATTCACTCCTTTCTGAAGAATTTGTTTTCTAAAGTTTTATTTTGAAAGTTCAACCAGTGCGATTGGAGTCTGTTCCTGCCGGTGAAAGCGTGCTCCCGCTCGTCTGACCCAGTCATACACGCACGAAGTCATCTGGACGCTCACTGGACAACACAGTCCGTTAGTGTCCACAAACTTCTCAGTCCTCACCTCGCAAGACGTCTCGTCACCAGGTAAAGAGGCGTTGTTTGTATGCTGCACGTGTCGGAAGTACAGCTAAGATCCGTATGGGAAAGCTTGCCACCCTGGTTGGTTCAAAGTAAACAACTTTAGTTAACTTAGCTCCAGAACTCCTTCCTCCTATTTCTTATTTTTCATAAGCTATTAATCTGTCAAGTAATGTGCCAACAGAAAGGTCCAACTGTCTGTTTGTTTTTAATTTGAATTCTTGTCAACGTAGTTATTAAATCAGAGCTAATATCGATACAAATGTTTAATGTAATTTTTGTGATAGTTTCAATAAAAGGTCTATTTTTTTGGTAGACCAATATAAATTGAAGTCTCCTGTGAAGTTACATTTCTGGCTAATCACAGTAAAAACAATTTAGTATCGGAAAAAGGAAGAACTCGCACTTTGGTGGCAGTTTGTGCAAGATTAAAGTCTGCTAAACTGCGCATCTACAATAATGATGGCTCAGTAAGTGTTTAAATACCTTACAAACCGCATTATTCTATTACATATATATATATATAAATATATATATATCTATACATATATATATATATATATATATATATACACACATATACACATATATACATATATACACATATATATATACACATATATACACATACACATATATACACATATATATAGATACACATATATACACATATATATA
>JBBPBX010059859.1:5709-21631 GCA_038048925.1 Garcialebias charrua
GTAAAACAGGCTTAAATTAGCAGAATGCTGTAAAGTAGAAAGAACGCACGTTTGCTGAAAGAAGCAGAAATGAAAACAAAATGTGGAAATTATCTATAAAGAGCTGAAGCAAAATACAGCTGAAAGTAGCTTAAACAGAAAGAAGCTTAAATTACCAGAAGAAAGTGTAGAGAGCCCCCATTTAAAAAAAATTAGGCTGGAAAAGGTTAAATTAGTGTAAAAGACTGTGAAATTAGCTGAAAAAGCTAAATTTAGCATAAAACTGCAAAAAAAAAGGGTAGCTGAAAAAGCTGAAAGCAGCATAATAAGCTAAATTAGCAGAAATAAATAAATTAGGCTGAAAGTAGCAGCAATTACCATGAAAAACTTGAATTTATCTTAAAACAGTTGAAATTAGCTATAAATGCTAAAAAAGTAGCTGAAATGATAGAACAGGCTTAAATTAGCAGAATGCTGTAAAGCAGAAAGAAACTGTTTTTGAAAGAAGCAGAGATTAGCACAAAAATGTGGAAATTATCTGTAAAAAGCTGAAACTAGTCAAATGCAGCTTTAAAATTAGCTTACAAAGCAGAAAGAAGCTTAAAATTACCAGAAGGAAGTGGAAAGAGCCCATTTTTGTTGAATTAAGCTGAAAAAAGTTGAAACTGGTGCAAAACAATGTGGAACTTGCTGAAGAGGCTTAAATTAGTATAAAAACTGTTGTAGCTGAAATAGAAGAAAAAGCTGAAACGTGCAGAAATGAGCTGAAAGGAGCATAACAAGCTCAAATGAGCAGGAAGAAAATAGAAGAAGCACAAAAATGTTGTATTGGCAGAAATGATCTGAAAGGAGCACAAAACTGCTGAAAAAACTGCTGAAATTAGCTGAATAAAAGTTTAAATTTGCACAAGGAAGCTGAAAGAAGCTGAACAAGTTGCACCAACACCAAAAGTCATAGCAGGATTGCCTTGAAAGAGCTGAACGTTTTGATTTATGATCTGTGCAAAATTGTATTTGTAGAGCACGAAAGTTGTGGAACGAGAAAAATGCCAAGAAGAAAAATGGATCACAATAATCTGAACGCTTCATAAACATTCACACTATTAAACATCTGCTCCCTTTTCTCTACTGTTTGTGGCAGAATGCAGTAAATTTAATTTTCATCTTGAATTTCTCTTCTAAGGAAAATGACGCCCATAACAGTTAGACAAAGTTCTCCAAATGCTCAAGACGCTCCTGCAGGATTCGACTAGAGGAATGTCGTTCTCCCGTCCTTATCTTGAGTAAATACAGCCACATGTCGCCTTTGATCACTCTTTCAAGTCCCCGAGTCATAAACAATAAAAGCCTTGCTTTGCGTTTCGTCGTAAAGTTCACTCGCGTCAGATTTCCAATGATTTTAATCAGCTTGTGGGAGTTGTTCTCGTTAATCCACACCAGACACAAGCGTAGGGTTTGTTTGCCAACACCTGTCAGAGTTGCTCCAGTTGGGTTTGAAATGAATCCCCTCAATGTTTATTTAACTTTGTGTGTCGCTTGTGGTCATGTTAATGTTTTTAGGCCTCTGAAAACTTGACACGGATTATTAATCGAGCCCTTTTTTGTAGTGAATTGGAATAATTCTGTCTTTCTCCTTTTCTGCAGTGGTTTGAGCCATGAGTCTCATCGTAGAGACGTGGAGCAGGTCTACCTTCGCTGCTCTCAGGGCTCTCTGGAGTGGCTCTACCCCACTGGGGCCATCATTGTCAACCTACGACCGAACACAGAGCCCTCATCGGGACGCGCAGCAGGTGTTCATGCGTGCATAAAGCCCCAGCCATACTCCCAGGTAAATGAAGACACAAACCACGGACAAGATGCAAAGTTTGGTTTACTTAGGCCCTGTTTACACAGCGCAGTAACGCTGAACATTTCTGTTGTGTTTCTGCTGTTTGTGTAGCGCAGTGATCATTTTCTCTGACGTCCAATCCTTTTCAATCCAGGTTTCAGTGTGAAGTTTTGGGAAAACTGCACTGAACGCAACAGGAAGTCCTTCCTCCCTGTGGCTATCAAACTTTTCAACTCCTCCCCCTTTCTACACAGGGGACAATAAAAATTAATCCTGCACTACAGGAACTTAATTTTTGGTATTTGTATACCTCCCTGTTATCTTTATATCTTGTGTGATTCCTTGTGTATGTTCCTTTGTATTGAAACTCTGGCACAACAATTTCCTGCATGATCAATAAAGTTCTATCTTAATTGATCTCTGATGTGAAATTGCGCGGTCGCTCTACGGACATCTGTAATCGATAGTTTTTCTACTCTTGCACAAGTAGCTGAACAGCTGTAACAATGGCGGATAGCAGAGTGCTGTTTGTGCTGCTCGCTCTTTTAAATTTATCAGAGCGTCTGACGTGGAACAAATCTGCTCTACGCCATTTCTGTAGACGACGGTTTATCCAAACAAGCGTCCGTGTACTCTCCATTTTGGATGTACAGTAGTCCCTCATTTATCCCAGGGTTACGTTCAGACACCCTTCGATAGGTGAAAATCCATAAAGTGGGGACATTAAATTTATTTTAGTAAACTAAACTAAAACTCTTAAACCTATGTAATTTCAACAACATACTTATGTACTGTACAGTACTGCAAAATGTTATATGGGTACTCACCAGTGAAGATACAACTTGAAGGGTGCTTCAGGATTATTTGCAAATTTCCTGCCAGTTCTGTGAGCTTAATGGATCGATCGTTACTTCTGACTTTGCGTTGCAAAACTATTTTTACCACATCGGTTTCTCCGCCAGTGTTTGCTCCCTCCATTGCTGCTCTATGAATTTTGAAAGAAAGCAGTGGCTGGAAGCACTGTTGGCTTCTGGGCCATGTACCATATTTTCTGCCGTAAACATTGCACCGCCTTATAAGTCACATCAGTCCAAATCTATCTAATAAAGTAGAGAAATCTATAAATGCGTCGCTTCGCCATATAAGTCGCATCTAATATACATCACCGCTGACAACCTGGCGCGGGCCGGTGTTGTGCCAAAAATCGATTGGCTGCCAAATGGCGGCTACGGAAGCGTGCACAGGAGGACTTTAACAGGAATTTAACAAGATTAACACTTAAAAACAATTATTTGTTTGCTCGAAATTATAGTAAAGGTGTGTCTCTAATGTTTGCTTAATAAATGCACTTTGACAGTCAAATCAGCTGCATTTTAAAAGCCGATACACGGAAGTGGGCATGCGCAGAGGGATGAGCTGCGCATTTCTTCGAAATTTAACAAGATTAACACCTAAAACAATTACTGTATTTGTTTGCTCGACTTTATAGTAAAGGTGTATCTCAGTTTAACTTTTACTTGATAAATGCACTTCAATGGTCAAATCAGCTGCATTTCGCCAGGGTGGCGCAGCGAGGTTGATCCAAGCAGCGAGCAGAACAAAGGTGGCAGGCTATGGCAAGCTGATTGTGTCATTAATAGCCATTTTTACCTATTGCATGATACAACGGTATGCCATGTTACTCGAGTGCCATCTAGCGTCTGAGAATGGTAGTGTTCGATATTTTCGGTCAGAATGAATGTAAACGGTCATATCTCAGCTGAAAATGAACAGTGTAATGAACAGTGTCTTAAACAAACACAAAAAAG
The DNA here is from genome assembly GCA_038048925.1 of Garcialebias charrua. Lineage (NCBI taxonomy): Eukaryota > Metazoa > Chordata > Actinopteri > Cyprinodontiformes > Rivulidae > Garcialebias > Garcialebias charrua. Next base: position 9,325 of record JBBPBX010059859.1, read on the forward strand.
TAACGTGTATGTCCAAATGTTTTGTGAATGAAAATGATGTAATGCTAAATGATAACGAAGTTGCAAATGGATTCAACGATTACTTTGTAAACGTTGGATCAAATCTTGCAAAAACAATTTCCAAAGTGGACAAGGACGTGTGTTACTTAATTAAAGGTTGTGAAAATACATTGTTTCTAAAAGGGACGGATAAAGATGAAATAATCATGATAGTTAAAAAATTTTCAGATAAAAGGTCTAGAGACTGGTGTGACATGGATATGATGGTTGTCAAGGACATAATAACTGATGTAATTGATCCATTCACTTACATTTGTAATCTGTCTTTCACTACGGGCACATTTCCTGATAAAATGAAAGTAGCTAAGGTAGTCCCTATTTTCAAATGCGGTGATAGGGGCAACTTCAGCAATTATAGGCCAATATCATTGCTCCCACAGTTTTCAAAAATTCTTGAAAAATTTTTTTCAATCAGATTAGACGATTTTCTAAAAAAATACAACATTCTAAGTGATAGTCAGTATGGGTTTCGATCACAGTATTCAACATCTATGGCTTTAATGGAATTTATGGAATATATCACCACAGCTACTGACAATAAACAGCATTGTATGAGTGTATTTGTTGATTTAAGGAAGGCTTTCGACACTATTGATCACAAAATTCTCATTAATAAATTGGACAAGTATGGCGTTAGAGGACCTGCACTAAATTGGATAATAAGCTATCTAAAAGATAGAGAACAATTTGTTCAGATAGAGGAAAACAGATCAAACTTTTGTAAAATCACATGCGGTGTCCCACAGGGCTCAATACTTGGTCCAAAATTGTTTAATTTATACGTGAATGATTTAGTGATGGTGTCCAGAAGTCTAAAAAGTATACTTTTTGCTGACGATACTACCTTTTTTTATTCTGGTAATGATTTAAATGAAATGTCTGAATGTTTAAATATGGAATTTGTTAACTTACAAAACTGGTTCAAATTAAACAAACTATCATTAAACTTAGATAAAACTAAATACATGTTATTTAGTAAAAAAACAAACACTACGGGTTTCTCTCTAAAAATTGATGATTTTGAAATAACCAGAGTAAGTGAAATGAAATTCTTGGGAGTGGTGATAGATGACAAGCTCACTTGGAAACAGCATATTAACTCGGTTAAAACTAAAATATCTAGATCCACAGGTGTCTTGTATAAAGTTAGGGATTTATTGAATGAAAGAGCATTATACTTGCTTTATAATGCCATAGTTGTTCCACACTTGATATACTGTATAGAGGTTTGGGGAAAGGCGTGCAAAACCTTGACGAACCCTATATTTATTTTACAAAAAAGAGCAGTGCGAACTATTGCGGGAAAACCCTACTGCCATCCTTCGAATATATTGTTTAAACAACTTAGGTTGCTTAAGTTTTATGATTTGGTAAATTATAACATTTTGTTGGTAATGTATAGAGCTCATAAAAACTCATTGCCTTTAAATGTTCAAGTGCATTTTGTAAAAAGAATGAGCTGTTACAACCTGAAAGGAATGGAGATTTTTGCAAAGCCAAAATACAGAACTAGTTTGAAAGGACGGTGTGTTTCAATACAAGGTGTTGACTTGTGGAATAGTTTAGAAAATGTAATTAAATCTACAACATCCATTATAGTCTTTAAAAAAATTATCAAAGCAAATATGTTAATTAAATACTAAATACTCAAATCGCCAAATTGCAAATGTGTATTCAAATTCTGTAAATAGTTTACATTTTGTATCACTGTTGAGTGCCTTGGAAATTTGTATATTTGATTGAGTTATTTTATTGATCTCGCTTTTTTTTTGTTGTTATCATTATAGAAAAAAGGGGCAGGTATAATAAGATTTTTTTCTTCTCCCTGTCTCCTTTCATTTTACGTTTTTCTTGTCTTCTTTCATTGTATTGTTACAATGTAAAAAATGTTTTTCTTTACAAAATGTGAAATGAATAAATAAATAAATAAAATAAAATAAAATCGGTTTAAAAATATGGAAAAAATCCATAAATAACGTCGCTTCGGTGTATAAGTCGTGGGCATGTAAATTATGTAAAAACCGCGACTTATAGGGTGAAAAACACGGTAGTTCTTTTGACTTGCATTACAGCATAGGCTTATTGAAAGAAAACGACAAATTGGCAGTGCCTGTCCGAAGTACAGGTAGTCCTCGACTTACGATGGGGTTCCGTTCCTATGCTCCGTCGTAAAGCGAATTTCGACATAACTCGGAACATACGTCCAAACTGCACCTTATACGTACAGTACTGTATTTTACCAAGCACTTAGCACAATACCCTACATAATTATCAAAAAACACATACATTTGAGAGCCATAATGAAGTGAAAAGAGTTAATTTTCTACTGGGAGCTCGAGAAGCCTTCTTCCGTCTGTTAGCATGTTGGCTCGTTCTTCCTCCAAGCTCTGCAGCTGCCTGTACTTTTCCATTGCTTTGCGCGGTCCAGAGCTTTACAGCAAGTTCTGTTAGCATGTTAGCTCGTCCCTCCTCGACGGTCTGCCGGTCCAAACAATAAGGTCCGGCCCTGTATTTTTCTGCTTCTGCCGTCAAGCTACTGCTTCTGCTGTCAAAACCGGAACGAACTCGGAACTCGGCCTTTCAAAATAAAAAAATTCAAAATGTATATATTTTTATGGAGATGCGTGTCGTAACCACGAAACGTCGTAACTCGAGACCGTCGCAAGTCGAGGACTACCTGTATTTATTTATTATTTTGTTTGTTTTGTTTTTTATCCTATTGGTTGGTTCCCGCTCCGGTTAGCATTTTATCCCGTATTGTCCCAATCACGTAAGTAATATTAAAGTTGACAATAGTGTGTTGTGCACAATCTTAACATTGAAAACCCACGAAAGAGCGAGTCCGCGAAGTATTGAAGGGCTACTGTAACTGTTTTCATGCTCAAGACTGAAGTGTTTGCGTACATGTGTGCCATTCAAATACAAAAATTACAGCACCTGCTTGTGTCCTGGCATGGAAACAGCAGATTCAATGTTGTGGTCTCGTCGAACCATTGCCGTGTGCACATAAAACAGTTTCACAGTCGACGTTGGAAAATGTAAAAGGTTACCAGGAGACAACTTGTGCAAACAGGGTCCAGTCATTTGTCAAAGTAGTTTTCTGATTAGCTCCTATTTTTTTTGTTCAGGGTTCTCATGTGTATCTGGAGCGTGAAGGAGACCTGCAGATGCTGCTTGCAGAGAAGGAGCAAGTTCTGGGCACGGTGCACTGTTTCAGCCTGGCAGAGGGGGCTCTGTTTGTGGAGGCCATCCCACAGACAGACATCAGCAAGAGGATCACTGCTTTCCTGTATGAGCTGGTGCCCCTCCAGGGACCAGGGGCCCACATGTACCCATACCTGCATCCTGCTTCAGGTACAGGAAATTAATTATTCTGCATGTCAGAAATATTTGTGTTTTGTTTTCTGCATACAAAGCTCCTTAGCTGCTGACAACTTCCCTTTCATTCTAGTTTTTAAACAAACTATGCAAGTTATAAATATTTATTCTCCCAGAAATGAGAAAAATGTTTAAAAAAAGAAAAGAAAAGATATTTAAAAGTGATTTTCCAAAATCAAATAATCAATAAGTAACAAAGATGAAGACGTAATACAGCACGGTGGCACGCACAGTTGTTCATACCTGCAAACTTGATGCTTTTTGGCGAAATTGGCCGATTTCAAACTAAAATATGTCATTTACGTGAATCATGTAGATCCAAAGAGTTTTTTTTTTTTTTTTTCTGAGGGAGGGGTGTCAGAGGGTGGTGGATGACATAATTTCCCTTTAAGAACCAATATTCGTTAAGAAACAGTATTCGTCCGTGCGCTCATCTCCATGTTTTTTTGTCAACGTGGCGGGTGGAGGAGGGGGAGACACCTCGGTGTTGCGTGTTACAGCTTCGTTAGTGCGGGGCAGTTTGGGGGCGGTTAGAATGCATGGCAGAAGCGTAGTGCTATGTCTGTAGCATCTTAGCTAGTGCGGCTGTGTTGCGCACAGCTAGCGTAGCGCTGCGTCAACATTTGAATAATGTAGCTGCCACATGCACCCAGATTTGAAAAGTCCTCCTGATGGTGTAATGGAGAATAACTTGAAGGAGAAAGAAGTAACACCAAGTTTTATGGACAGTAAAATTGTTATGGGGACAAGATGGTGTTGAGGCAGGGCAGCCGGCTTGGGACCCGAAAGTCCCAGGTTCAATCCCCGGTCACTGCATACCTTGTGGTGCCTCTGGGCAGCACACCCCATCCCCAAAATGCTCCCCCAACAGCCGCCCACCGCACCACTCGGCGGTGGATGGGCCAAATGCAGAGACTAATTTCACCATTGTATGGAAATATCCAGTGATGACGTTGTTGTTGTCGTTGTTGCCGTCGTCGTCGTCGTTGTTGAAATCAGTGATGGGGAAGGAACAGTGGGAGAAGGAGATGGATGTTATTCCATGTGGATTGTGAAGGAAAGGGGAATAAAAGTTATGAAGTGGTAGAAAATTGTGGCACAGGTAGGAAGGAACCTGTAAATTATTATTTTTAATTATTACATGCAGGATGACAAAATTGGAAGTTTTATTTTTATGTGCCACTATTGTAGTGCACAGATTAATTTAAAGTTGTGACAGCTGCGGCCATGTCATCTGTTATGAGTAGGTTAATCACTAAATCAAAAAAAAAACAGTAAAATGTCCCTCAAAATTTACTGTTGGTTATTAAAATGTTCATTGGGTAGAGTTAATATTTTTATTTTCAAACATGCAGTTCAGTGTCACCATTTCTGAGCACAATGGCAAGTTGTGTTACAAATAAAACAAAATCAAAAATAAACGTGAAGTTCACCCTATAATCACTGTTTGTGATAAATTGTGTCATTAATTTCATTATTTCAGCCACAAGAGTGAGTTTAAAAACAGGATGATGGACTAGTTGAACGAGGAATCTCTCTAAAATAATTGTTGAACCAAGTGTTTACATCTGCAGGTAAAAGCAGATGTTTAACAGCCTGTTAAAATACACCAGAATGCAGGAAATGGCATCTATTATTTAAAATTTCGTAATGTACCTCTTTTGGTTGACGTCATCTTTCCTCTGCATGTCCTTATTAAGTTTGGATATGTTAGTAAATGTCTTTTTACCTGAAGCATGTACCGGTAGTCTTTCCCCCAAAATTTTCTTCTTGAAGTGTACCAGAATGCACATGTTAAAATATCACTAAACCTTCTGGGGAGTGGGCCGCTAGGTTTGTCAACTTTTTTTTAATCCCTTGCGAGTTTGCAGGTATGTCATCTATTTGGGCTTGTTCTTCATTTTCAGCTGAATTTTTTTTTACAATTTTTTATTGATTCATTCCAGACATGTCAAAACCATTGACCTATCCAAGTACACATACCCATATACCTGTACGTGCACACACACTAATCCCATTTAACATGTCTGAAAATTCAGAATGTGTTTAGCCAATTTCAGCTGTTTCTCAGAAATTCTTAATTTTCGCAGGAAATTAAATTTCTCAGAGTCAAAGAATCTTTATTGTCATTTGCACCACATGTGATGAAACAAGATTATGTACACAGGGTCCCAGTTACATCCAACAATAAAATATATAAGAGAAGAACAGTAATAACATCTAAGATGTGAACTAAGAAAAACATCAACTAAAAATACACTAAGCACTAACATCATAGAAAAACACTACTCCAAACAGCAGCATGAACATGAGTCTGTATGAGCAGATGGGCACAAATGAACACAGCAACATGAAACAGATTAGCAGCAACATGAAACAGATCAGCAGCAGCATGATGTGATATTTTGCAGTGATTATTCTGGTTATTTATTCATGAGTCTAACAGCCTCAGGGTAGAAGCTGTTCCTCAGTCTAGTGGTTCTACACTTGATGCTCCTCAGCCTCCTTTCTCTGGAGTGGGGAAATTCTGTTTGCGATGAATAGACCTTTATTTATTTTTTATCAAGTATCTTGGTTGAGATCTTTATCTTACAGGTCTCTCTTGTAAACGAGTCCTCGTGGCTCAATGAGAATACACTGTATAAAAATGAAAATGTATCTATACAGTATTGACTTTCATAAATGTTCTCCAGTCCTTTTGTTGGTGCTACAGCGACCTCTTGACAGACATGCGGTTAAAAGACGAGGAGGCGGTTTAAATATAGATTTTATTTCTTCATCTCACCTTCATGACACCCTCCTCCCCCACCCCATCACCCCATATGTCAGGCACACGGATGAAAACAAACAGGCCGATCAAAAAGTCCTCACCTTCATGACACCCTCCTCCCCCACCCCATCACCCCATATGTCAGGCACACGGATGAAAACAAACAGGCCGATCAAAAAGTCTTGTCAGGGTCACGCACAGAGGTCAGACAGTCCTCTCTCAGCTGCCAGTCAAACCAGTAACCCCCTCCTTCCTGCTCCTTAAAACACGAGTTCTGTGTAGCCCACCCGCCACGACTGAAGGGCTGCAGTGGGGGAGGACACGACCTTCCTTATAATGACAGAGAAAAAAGCTTCCCCGCTGGAGTTTCCTGTCCGAGTGTGTGTCTGGTGTTTTATAGCTGTTTTTATAGCTGCCGGGGTCAAAGGTTAATTCTCTGGATGAGCCTGGTTTTTCTCTCGTTCACTCACCTGCTTTTTTCAGCCACAATCTCCTTCTCTNGTTGATTCTCTGCTGCATTACACCTGGTTCAAATACTTCCTCAACATGCCAACAAGTTCTGTACAGGTCTTCTGATGATCCATTAACTGACTGACTCAAAACTAGTAGTGACTTGAGCACATGGAGTCAGTCCTTTAACAGAACTCTGCTCCTCAGTTGGTTATAAGTACAAGACCTGCTTCTCACCTCTCTTGTATGCCAACAGCCTGTGACGGTGCCTTTAGGGACACTGCCATTGAACACAATGTGTTCAATACAATGGTACTTCCTCCAGTTATTTAACAGTCAACAATGGTGTACCACAAGGCTCAGTCTTAGTACCCACCCTCTTTACAATCGTAATGTAGGTCAGAGCATCCCTGATGCATCCTTACATTTCTATGCTGATGATACAGTTGTTTATTGTCGAGCTAAAACAGTTGCTAAGGCTTTCCAGCTTTTGCAATCCGCTTTTGACATCATCAAGTCTGATTTGTTCAGTCTCAAACGTCCTAAACACAAACAAAACCAAAGGGATGCTGTTTTCAAACAGGAAGTCAGTTCCAGCAGTTCTTCCTTTGATTTTATCCTCAAATGGTGTCCCTTTTGAGTTACTTTATTCCTATAAATATTTGGGTATCTTGGTCAACTCGCATCTATTTTTTAAGCTCCACGTGGAAAACCTAGTAAAGAAACTGAAAGTTAAACTGGGTTTCTTCTTCAGAAACAGATCATGTCTAACACTGAATGTTAGGAAACGCCTTGTATCTGTGACTTTCCTTCCCTCCATTGATTACGGTGACATTCTCTACATGAATGCTCCTACAAGCACCCTGCAGATGTTGGATGTTGTCTATCATGGTGCACTAAGATTCATAACTGGTTGTGATTATCATACCCACCACTGCACCCTGTATTCACTGGTTAACTGGACATCATTAACTTCACGCAGACTCTTCCACTGGTACATTTTCATCTTTAAATCACTTCTTGGTCTGCTGCCTTCATACATCTCCTCCTACATGTCTCTGCGTGAGTGCAGCTACAGCGTGCGCTCTCAGGACATGATTACCTGCAGTGTTCCGCTCGTTTCCTGGAACATCTTGGAAAAAGATCTGAAGCTCTCGACCTTGACCTCTCTAAGTGGCTTCAAGCATCTGTTAAGTTCATGGAAAAAAACAATACAGGTGGTCCCCGACTTACGACATCATCGACATACGAGGTTCCGGACTTACGAACTGACTAACAAACAGTAAAGTTTTACAGAACATACAGAAAATACAGCACTGGTATGTGTTTTTAGATGAAAGTGTGTTAGCTAACCGTTTGTAAACAAAGTCCTGTGCATGTTTATGAACCAGTATGTACATTTGTGTTGAAAAATGGGTGTTCATAGTAGCGTTAGCATACATTTTCTGACTTACGACAGAAAATCCGGACTTACTAACGACACGTGTTTCGGGTTCCGACGTACAAATTTTCGACATACGAGCGCTTCGTAGGAACGGAACTCGCTCGTAAGTCGGGGATCACCTGTACAGACATGTTCCTGTTTTTACTTTTCTACATTGCATTATAATCTAGCAGTTTTTATTTTTTTATTTTATAGTTAATGTTTTTTTAACATGATTTTATTTTCACTTGTTATTCTCAATTTGTAAGCATCCTTTATGCTTGCTGTTGTCTTTGTTGTCCACTCTTGTCAACACTCTTTGATAAAACCAGGTCTCTCTTGTACATAAATCCCTGAGACTCAGTGGGATTAACCTGTATAAATAAAGGTTGAATAAAACAAAATAAACATTACACTACGTTACATTACATAACATACGTTACATTACTTACATTACAGTACATTGCATACATACATACATACAGACAGACAGCTCAACTGTCACGATTGATCTTTTTGTCATTCTTCAATAATTTATATTTTGCTTCCAAAAAGCCTTTTTTTCATAATGCTGTCGTCCACATTTCTTCTTTGAAGTTCTTCCAGTAGTTTTTAACATTTCTCTTTTATTTCCCTCTCATTTTCTCCAGTCCTTGTACCAGACCATTTTCAAAACAAACTTCAATTCATTTTATTCTCTTCTTATCTCGTGACACAACTAAAAATGACCTTGTGGATGATTCACACATACAAATGTCCTTTTCCTCAGGGGACTGGCCAGTGAGTGGTGTCAGCTCATGACAGAAAACTGAGCTGCTTTTACCAGCAGACTGTCACAAAGACGGTTTGTCCTTATTTTTGTTGTAGATTTTAGGAAAAATACCAAATAAATCACAGTTTGACACATAAAGAAGGATTAATGTACCAACCACAGAGGTATATACTTGACATTCTGTACATTAGATGATAAACTGGAGGAAGATGCATCTCTTGGGTCCTGAATCAGCTCTTTAATAAAATGGTTCCTGTTTCTTAAAAATACAACTTTTAGTCACTTCCTCTTTTGCCCTTTAATTGTAGGTCCTCAGGTTTTATGAGAACTCGCTGCAGACCTTGTAGTATGATGTTGTGGTCTACGAGACGAACTAAAAACTATGTTCCTGAAACTGTCCGCTCTGTCTCCAGGTGAGCTGCCCCTGTCTCTGGCAGCCTGCACAAACCAGCCCGACATGGTGGAATACCTGATGGACAACCAGTACCAGAAAGCCGACGCTAAGCTGACAGACTCTCAGGGCAACACGGTGCTGCACGCCCTGGTGATGGTGGCGGTCAACAAATCCAACAAATCAAAGGAGAACACCAAGTTTATAACTGACACTTATGACCAGATCCTCCGGACCACCAACAGACTGCACCCCAAGCTAAAGCTGGAGGACATCGAGAACCACAACGGACTGACTCCTCTCAAACTGGCTGCAAAGACCGGCAAGACTGAGGTAGAACACCACAGGGGGTCAAGAAATGTTCAGCAAGGTTTTCTGACACACAACAGAGTTGGGTTTTAATTAGAGATGCTCGATATTGACTTTTTTGCCGATATTCGATATGCCGATATTGTTTAACACTTAATTTCCGATTACGATATTAACCGATATTACAAACCGATATTAAGGTGAAATTATATATCTCCTGTCAGGGACATTTTGTCTGCTTTATTGTGTTGCCCCACTGGATACATTCCATAGGCAAACAGTCTGTAGAAAATAAGAACCATTTCAACTGAAGTTATGGAAAAACTACCCACTATAGCTAGGACAAATTTGACTTAACAAATAAAATTAAACATTGTAGCTGTAAAAGTGCTTGGAACATGTAATGTCAACTAAAATAACAAGTAAAATGTACAGCCTACTATATTTTTTCATTGTTAAATAAAATGTGGCTGGCAACAATAACATTTTGATAACTGCACATTTCTATGAGGTACAAACAACACTTGAGAAATGAGGTAAACTGCAAAGAAAAGAAACAAAAGTGCACAAATAAGCGTTATTTTATCAGGCTTTTGTTATCGGAAGAGAAACCGATACCGATATGTAGAGATTTTACATTTTTATGCCAATATCGGTCCGATAATATCGGTAGGCCGATATTATCCCTAGTTTTAATCCCTCTCAGAGACACCGTTTCTCTTTCATCTTTTTTTTTTTCTGCAGGTTTTTTCACACATCCTGAGAAGAGAATTCCAGGAGAGTCAGAACAAACATCTGTCCCGTAAATTCACAGAGTGGGTGTACGGACCCGTCCACTGCTACCTGTATGACCTGGCCTCGGTCGACTCGTACGAGGACCATTCGGTCCTGGAGATCCTGACCTACGGCAGCGACATCCCCGTGAGTTTCCTGATCTCTACGAGTCCGGTTGGAGCGGCTGAAGCTTCCGTCTTCCACTCAAACGTGCGTCTTGTCTCAGAACCGTCACAAGATGCTGGAGACGGAGCTGCTGAGCCGGCTCCTGGAGGAGAAGTGGCAGAGGTTTGCAGGTCGGATGTTTCTCTTCAACTTCCTGTCTTACCTTGTGTACCTGGTCGTCTTCACTGCTGTCGCCTACAATAAGAAGAGCATGAAGGTGAACTGGTTTTCACACACTGGTCGACAGATCTGTCTCTGAGACTGACTCGTCCTGATGTCTCCTCTGTGTCCACAGCCACCCTTTACCATTGAGAACAATGTCGTGGGGTACCTGTATATTTCAGGCCAACTGCTGATCACTCTAGCAAACATCTATTTCTTTGTCATTGGGGTATGTGCACATGTTAATGCTCATATTAACATTAGTGTAAATGTTGCTGTAATGATGACACTCATTAAAACACGTCTAAATCCATAGATTGTAGACATGTGTAGGAAACGGCCAAAGATAAAGACACTGCTGGTTGATGGGTATTATGAGATTCTCTTGTGAGTATTAAAAGTTTTTTATTTTTTTCAAACATGATTTGTTGTCAGAAGCACAAGAACAATTCAAAACTCTTAGATTTTCTCATTCTCAACAGCTGTTATCTAAAATCACCCAAAGATATATGAGCTAAAAGAAGCAAAAGACTGGTTAATACAAGAAGCAAAGGCAAAAGTCACAAAATGTTAGCCAAAAGCTAAAAGTGGCAAAAGGCTATAGCTAAGAAGTCAACAGCAGAATGGTAGCTAAAAAGTAAAAGTATGCAGCACAAGAAGACAGAAACAGAGCTGAAGCAGATTTGTAAGAGAACAATGTTCTTGAAAGAAGTGAAGAGATTTTAATGCCTTTTTTTGAGAAAAATAAATTGTGAATTAAGTTGAAGTAAAAGGTACAAAAACACACGTTTTAGCAGCCATCTACTGAATAAACTGCATGTTTTGATGTATGAATTAGCTGAATTAGCACAAGTACACAGAAGCAGTTCTACTGCCAATACAAAAAAAAACAACAACAACAAAAACACATGAAAACAATTGGTGCCACTTTACAATAAGGCTCCCCTTCTAGATGGCTAATAAATAGTTTATAGATATGTTATTAATTCCTCTATAAACACTTCATTGATATTAATAATTGTTTATTTTGCATTAATTAAGGGTGACAGACAAAACTGACCAGTTCCTTGCAAAATAGTGAGCCAAATTTGTTCACCTGCTGTATATATATTTCATCTAGAGCAGGGGTCTGCAACCTGCGGCTCTGGAGCCACATGCAGCTCTTTGGTTCCTCTGCAACGGCTCTTTCAAGCTTTGACCAAAACTGACATAAAACTGAATTTTATTGGCTGTTATAACAACTAAAAGGGCTAGTTTTTGCAGTTTTTGCAAATATATGAATACTAGAAACATTAACAGGAGTAAAACTCTCACTTGTTTGTTCAAAGTAGGATACATAATTTTCTACAATTAAAAAAAATCACATAAGAATGCATAGTTTATTGTTTTTGTTTTTAGAAACTGGGCAAAACTATATTATTTTTTCCTTATTTACAAGAATCTTATCTTTTATTTTGTCTTAGAATGTACAGTATAAATATCAATAAATGTTAAAAATCATTATATATTTTTAGTTTTATAAAATCACCCTACTGTCCAGAAAAGTGCCTTCCAACAAACTTAAAGTGGTCTGTGGGGCCACCAGTTGAAAATCCCGTTGTGGCTCCGAACACGTTTAATTCAGTGAACAAAGGGGCAGAAATGGCTCTTTTG
>JBBPBX010059860.1:4069-21630 GCA_038048925.1 Garcialebias charrua
TATATATATATATATATATATTATATATATATATATATATATATATATATATATATATATATATATATATATATACAGGTAGTCCCCGATTTACGAGCGAGATCCGTTACAACGAGGCGCTCGTAAACCGGAAATCTCGTAATTTGGAACGGCCGCCACGCTTCTCGTAAGTCCGGAAATTCGCTCGTAAATTGGAACGGTTTTGCTAGCGCGACTACAAACACTCGTTTTTCATCGAAAAACTGCTTATGAGTGCATAAAAATGATCGGAAACGTGTGTCCACATGTTTAGCTAACGAACTGTGGTGAAAAAACACAGGAAAACTCAGTATTTTTTGCGTTTTTTCCAATAATTCGCCAGCTCGTAAGTCTGGAACCTCGTAGATCAGAGCGCTCGTAAATCGGGGACTACCTGTATATATATAGAGACTCTACTTCCTCAGACGGCTGAGACGAGCTGGTCTGAGCAGCCCAGTCCTCACCTCCTTCTACAGGTGTGCAGTGGAGAGCATCCTGTGCTCCAGCATCAACGTGTGGCATGGAGGCTGCACAGTTGAAGAGAGGAAAGCTCTGCAGAGAGTGGTGAAGGCTGCACAGAAGTCTGTTGGAGTCAGTCTCCCCACCATCACAGACATTTACACCTCCAGATGCAGGAAAAGAGCCACCTGCATCATGAAAGACCTCACTCATCCAGCACACTCACTCTTTGCCCCACTCCCCTCAGGACGGAGGTTGAGGAGCATCAAGTGTAGAACCACTAGACTGAGGAACAGCTTCTACCCTGAGGCTGTTAGACTCATGAATAAATAAAAATAAAATAAAAAATAAACACTGCAAAATATCACATCATACTGATGCTGATCTGTTTTCTTGTTGCTGTGTTCATCTGTGACCATCTGCTCATACAAACTCATGTTCGTGCTGCTGTGTATTACTAGTTGATGCTTTTCTTAGTTAGCTGTGTATTACTAGTTGATGCTTTTCTTAGTTAGTTCTAGATGTTATTACTGTTTTTCTCTTTCATTTGTTGTTGGATGTAACTGGGACCTCGTGTACATAATCTCGTTTTCATCTCATGTACCACATGCGGTGCAAATGACAATAAAGACTCTCTGACTCTGATTCTGACTCTGATATATATATATCAAGACAACTAAGCAGGAAAGCACAGTGTCTCAGTTGGTAGAGCTGTTTCCTCTCAGCAAGAAGGTTGCAAGTTCAAACCCTGGCCCGGACCTTTCTGGGTGGAGTTTGCATGTTATCTCCATGCATGTGTGGGTTTTCTCCAGGTACTCCGGTTTCCCACCACAGACCAAAAACATGCATGTTAAGCTGATTGGTGACCCTAAATTGTCCCTAGATTTGAGTGAGAAAGTGAATGGTTGTCTGTCTCTATGTGTCCCTGTCAGTGGCGGTCCTAGCCCATTTTGCGCCCTGTGCGAGCAACCCCAACGCCCCCCCCCCTCGCTAGGTTGCCAGTGTGGGTCTTCTCCCCGAAAATTTTGAATAAAATAGATGCCATTTCCTGCATTCTGGTGTATCTGGCTTTCAGTGTGGCTGCCCCCCGCCTGTGGAACTCTCTTCCTGACTGTCTGAGGGTCCCACAGTCACTGGTTGACTTTAAGAGCGGCTTGAAGACCTTTCTTTTCAACCGAGCATACTCTACCTCCTCATGATTCTACTTTTGATCTTAGTTGATACTGTTATTGATTTTACTTGTTTTATTACTTGTTTTATTGACATTTAATTTCTGTTGCACCGTGTAGCACTTTGAGATTTTCATTAATGAAAAGTGCGTTATAAATTGAATTCATTATTATTATTATTATTATCTAATCTATAGGTAAGTCAGTAAACTGACCTCGTTTGTGTTTAATTACACAAACGGCCTATAGATTCCTTTACATATTGGTGGCCGCGTACGGTCTGCTGAAAGATTAAATTGATAAGTTGTTTTTGTAGCCTAAGTGCTCATAACGTGTTGGCTTAGTTTTGCATCCTGTTGTGGACTTATGGAATAGTTTTGGCTGGTGAGTGTCTCAGAGATTGCTAATCGTGGCATTGTCTGGTGCGTTTTCCCGTTAGAATTATTTTTTCTTTCACATTTTAACGTATGCTTGAAGCTGCGGATGGATAAATGTTGTGTCTGTGTTTGTGAAACGTTCATAACGTGTCGCGAGGCTGCATGCATTTTTCATTGTTGTGACCGCCGTGTCACGATCCTGCTTCATTCTATTACATCTGCGGTTTGCTGTTGAAGGCCTGTTTCACTCTTTGCTGCTCCATTTTTACCTAATCTGTTACAACGTGTTGTTTGCCGAGGTTCGGGTGAAACCCACTCCGCTTTTGGACCGGACACTCCGGTTCCGAGTGACGTAAAGTCCGTTGTTGTACACAGTTAGCGTGCTGCCTTCTTTGGGGGACGTGGAAGTTAGCCTGGATGTGTTGAGCTCATTTACAGAATTTTCTGCGGTGTAAAAATATGTTTATTTTGTGAAAGTGTGTCCAGGACTCTTTGGGTCGAGCTAATGCTAAAAGCGGTACCGAGACAAGATGGCTGCTTAAAGCGCTGTGATTGGTCCATTGTGTGTTGTGTTCAAGAACGTTGGTTTCTGTAGACTGCTGGTTGTCAGATTCATTTATGTACACATTTCTGACGGTTTATTTGTGTTGTTTGAGTTCTATGCACGTGATATCGTCGAAGACTGGCTTTACCGCGGTGTTTTGCGATATTTATGACTGTTTTAGAACGTTGAAAAGTCCGTTCCACGCTTTTGTTCGACCGACCGCAGGTCCGTGAACACACCGCTCGAACGGCACGTCGCACGTGGGCGGCGTTAGGTTTGGAAGACACAGTTTCCCATGAACACTTGGGTTTTAGAACTACAGTTCTGTCTTCGCTGTGATTGGTCGATTACGCTGTATGTGTTGACGCTTGCGCAGTGGGTGAAGCCCCGCTCCTCGTCAATTTTCACTTCAGCTGCTTGTCCCAGACGAGTTTCCGTGCTTGTTTGTCCATTACTGTCATTGAAAAGACTGTTTAAACGCGGTGTTTTTGAGATTTTAATGGGTGGATTGAGTCGGTTGCTCTGAAACTGCCGAACGCCATGTGACCAGGTCACGTGACACCGATTTTGCCGGTTTTGTGAGGACCGACCTTATTTCTTTTAAACGCAGTTTAAAAGGTTTCACAGTTCAACCGATTTTGCTCACATGATTTCGTTTTTGTGAGCCTGGGGCTCTGAAGCTGTATCACGTAACGCTTTGGGTCTGTCTGCTTGATGCTTTTCATCCGTGTTAGATGTCTGTGGGCTAAAAGCTGCAGCTTCGCTCACGGGTGATAACAGCGCCTCTATAGCGGTCAGATAGAGAAATTGCGGTCGCTGTGATAAATTTATCCAGCGCTGCTCACCCCACCTGCTGGTTACTAGAGAAGACGCAGTCTTCCTGTAATTTGTACGTTTGAACGTTCTTGTTTTTAAACGGGGTACAATTTGAAATATTGTACTCACAGCACACTTTATTTTGATTTTCACATATAATCAAATGTTGATGGCAGAACAGTTACACAGAAGTAATACAGACTTGTCTGCTTTTTGATAAAACTTGACACTTTTATCATCAATTCTGTGCAAAACTAACTGTCTGTCCCTGTTTTTAAACTGCAAGTTTAAAATAACGCACAGGAGGCATATTTTGTCTTGGTTTTCACAGAAAATCAAACAATAACTAGCCGACCTTGATGGTCGTCTCATGGGTTGACAATTTAATAATAATCACTGATTTTTGTTAAATTTCACATCTTGGATGTTACTGAGCAGCTGCACACAGGCCCTCCTATTTATTTTAGGTACAAGTTTATTTAGAATAACAAGCTGGTAGGCCTTGTTCTCTACGGTGGCTTCATTTAATTTGTGTTTCACAAATTTCCAGATAAGGTGGAGGCCTCTGCACATGAGGCTCCTGCTGCCACGACAGCCGTTTTTTGTTTGACCTTGTCACAGGTCGACAATTTAATAAAAATCACTGATTTTTTATTTGATTTCATATCTTGGACTCCATGTTGACTGCCGCAGGCATCACATGTTGAGACTGCTCACACTGTGCAATAAGACCCACTTTACTCGATTTTTCACAGAAAATCAGTACAATGATGGACAGTTCAACAAGTTCATCTACAATAGGGGGGCCTGCTTCATCATTTGATAGGTACTTAGCTGCAAAGCACGTCCTTCAGGAACCAGGTGAACATCCCCTGGTGTTTTACGACAGGCTCCTCTCTGTTTACACAGGGAATAAAACTGTCCCGGGAATTGAGGAAGATTACCTGTTTAAAAGTCGTTTCACTTTGAATCTAATACCTTTCATAATGAAATGTGTTCGCTTCAATGTTAATTGCAAAGAGAGTACCATGGCAGAAATTAAACAATGTGCTGTGGAATTTTTTGACATGCTCGAACAGCGAAAAACACCCTCAGTGGTGTGCCCAGGTCAAAAGGTCACATCCCACTCGCAGGAAGTAGAAGAGGTTCCCTCTCCTTCAAAGTGCGAGAGGACACAGGTTTTTCATAATAACGAACATCAGCATGGTGCTACGAGCTGTAAAAGTGACTCAGATCGGTTCACAGGGATTTCTGCGCCCCCTGCCCCTCAGGTTGAAAACCTTGAGATGAGCAGAGAACCACACAAGGTAGGTGTTCGCTCTCTAGATGAACCAAGATGGTCCGGATCGAACCAGAAGAGTTCTCTCATGGATCTCACAGTGGGTGAGATTCGAAGGCGGTTGCATGGGAAACGTGACCCTTTGAAAAATGGTCTGTCCCGACATGTACCCCCGAGAAGCGGCCCTCCTGCCCCTGCCCCTCGAGCTGCACAGCTCGAGACATGCAATGAGTCACACATGCTCCAGATTATGGAAGCGGCGCCTCCGCGCGTGGACGTGACTGAGATTGTGAGTTGTTTGTCAAATGATTTGATTGTTACAGTGGTTGACCAAGCTGACACAACGTGTGACGTTGTCCTTGATGATAACACAAACAACGTTGTTCATCCTGATGAAGCGACGCGCAGCACTGCCTTTTGCAACAACTCAGTGCACACAGTTGACAACAACAACGTCAACACTGACATAGATGCTGACAGCAAACAAATTGCTGAAAATCCACATCCTGAAGGTCATGAGGCAGACAGCCATCATGATGCTGACAGCGACGATGATTACACAGACAGAGTCACACGTACACAGAAACGTGTGGAAAAACCTGAATGGTTTCTGTGTAACTTTATAAAAAGGGGGATAGCTAAGAGAGCTTACCTGCCACTCACATTGGAAGGGGTCCTCGCGCAAGAAGCGCTCCTGGTTAGCGGCTCAGACGTGTCTACCATGTCAGCCGAACTGTTTGAGGAGCTAAGGACCGCCGCTAACGATGTTGACAGGCAAATACCCTTTGTGAAATACACTTATGGTGAGCAACAGGGCCTCGCAAAGACGAGAACAACCCTAATAGCCATGGTTCACATGCAGATTGGCGAGATGTCACTATACCACCCGGTATATGTGTCTGAACTTGACTCACTCCGGGCTCCATTTGTGGTTGGCCAAGATTTTATAAATCGCTTTGAAGCGATTATAAATTATGGCAATCAGACAATGTGGGCCACAGTGAGCAGTCCACTGCCATTCGTGGTACCTCCCCAAGGTCAGGACACTGACTGTCTAACAGCAGGTACCGCTGAGGTAAAAAAGGATTCCCCAACCGAGACCACAAACCCGGTAAGTGATCCTTCATATCCAGGTGAGACAGAGGGGACTCTACAGGTGGACCAGACTCTGGCCCAACACGAGAACCTCCTCTGCAAGCTGACACCTTCAGCGCTCACTGAACACTACCTACCACCGGTAGAAGAAGGTGTGGAGATCCAAGGGTCCCACACCGATGACGCTGTACTGTCCTATGGGACAGGTAATGCGACATACAGCCAAGCTTTCAGTGAAGTCTTGGTTCAAGGACATCTGAGCCCACAAGGTGACAGTCTACTACACGCTGGCAGTCACTTGGACTTGTTACAGATTTTGAGGACCCCTCCTCAAACAAAAGGGGGGCAAACTCACACTTCCTACCACAGGTAGAGGACGGTGTAGAGATCCAAGGATCACACACCGAGAACGCTGTACTGTCCTCTGGGACAGGTAATTCAGTTATCAGCCAAGCTTTCAATGAAACCTTGGTTCAAGAGCATTTGAATGTAGAACTACTCAGAGATGACATAGTTCTTACAGACTCAAAGAGCACCTCTTCTGTCATGAATTGGGAAGACGTACATCACAACGACAGTGACACGCCTGCGACGGCGCCGACAGTTGTGACACACCTGCATTACGCAGAAAGAGGTAAACGTACAGAGGTACGTTGGCCGAAACCTATAAGGTTCCTGTACAAGGCTCCCCATAAACTGCGCGAACAGCTTAAACTAAACAATGGCATCCTAACTCGTGCCCATGGACGGACGTCCACACCCGTGCGCGTGGTCCCTCATGACCACAGGGGGGTGATGTTAGGTCATGCCCATGTCAAGGACAAAGATTTCAATAACCCCACAAACGACAAAGATCTCGCAAACTCACAGACTTCATGGGAAAACAAGGTCGTCCAAGCACAGGATAGTAAATAAACTAAACAGTTTAAACTATACTAGTGTAGTGGACATGACCTTGTCCACTTTTAAGACACCTGTGTACTTTTGAACTGTCCAGTGATGACCTTTACTGACCTCTCAGTAAAGCAGGACATTTAACACAATTATTCCATTAGTTATAATCTGAGGACATATAGTCACTAAAAGAGACTATTTCTATATCTTGATTTTATTCTAATGTAATCAAGAATAACTTTTCTCATTTTCATGATATGTGCTTTTATGCTGTGTTATTCTGAAATGTGTTAATTACTGTCTTCACTGCTGTGTTAAAGGGAAATATCGGGTCACAGAGACCCGACTGTTCTGTTTAGAAATAAGAAGACAGTTTAATCAGTTGTTTTTCATTGAACAAGGCTCCAGCTTTCTCTGTCTGTTCCTAAACAAATCTCCCTCTGCTGCTGCTTGTTAACCTTGGGTTTGATAAGACAAATGAACTCCTCGACTGGTCCTTCCTTAAGTACTAGTCTAAGCTGTGCTGAAACGCTTCAGTGAGTTGCTGGGAACTTCAAAAGAGATGTGAACTTTCCCAAGAGCTGGACACGTGTGGTCAAGAGCTAACGACCGGCGTCTTCAGCTAAGGACTGATAACAGGCTGTTATGAGTCTACTTCGAACAAGCCGAGCTCAAAAACTTTGTTTATTCCCTCCTGGAATAAGTTTATCTTGAAGTCAGAGGCCTGAAGCTGACATATTCTCTGATGACCAACGCGGAAGCCAGGAGACGTTGAAACGTAAACTAAAACCAGTTTTGGACGTGCTGAGACTAAAGGACTCTGTGCATCTGAAGGCTGGTGTCTTCCCTCTTACCGGGCTGTCGTCAAAAGGTAAAGGAGCTGTTTACAAAACGTACCTGGATTTTAGCAGAAGTCTGATGGGAAGTGTCACTCTGGTCTCATGCTCAGGATAATGTTCTTCTTAATTCTTTCCTCCTATTTCTTTTCCCTCTCAACCTAAGCTGGAAACTATATTTTTAAGCTAAAAGAGCCCACAGACTAAATATGTTAACATCCAATATTTAAGTCTGTTGTGTTAAATTTAAGTGTGCTGACGTATTTGAATTGAAAGAAAGTGAAATCATGTCAATCAAGTGTAATGGTGTTAATTTAGTTGATTTATTTTAAATAAATGATAGTGTCTCTTTGACATATCAAACTAAGTTAACGTGTCCATTGTCACTTAATGGCTCTGTTTATTTATCCATCATAAAGATCACAGAAATATTGAATAAACTGAAAAAGAAGAGAATCCGTGAAATTTACTATTCAATCTGAATAAGTAGATTAATTAAGGATAAAGAGGTCAGTATTAATATTGACCTCCACTTTAATTCTTACATCTGGTGGCCTCGTATCGGCTTCTAAAAGTTTATTGATAAATCTGTGGTCTCAGTCATGAACTGTAACGTCATGTTTGCATAAAAGGATCCAAGTTTTAAACTCTGAGGATAATGATTTTGGCTGGAAGTGTTCAAAGCAGGCAGATTCTGCATGTTTTTATCATTTGAAGCTGTGAGATTATTATTGTTTCAACTCTGTTAGACGCTGTTGGAAGCATTCAGGTGAAGTTTTGTCAGCCGTAGTCTGTGGAGGTTCTGGTTCGGTCCAGTTCACGCGGACTCCTGTACAAAGCTTTGTTTGACCGCCGAGTCAGAAGCCTGGAAGCTAATTTAACATCTACGAGATTGCTGTTGTGGTATTTTACATTTTAAAGAAGGTCGAAGCAGCATATACTGTTAGAACGTGTCGGTTAGTGGTTCGTGAAACCCGAGTTCTGCTCCTTTAACGTGGACGGAACCGACCTTGAGTGACTCCGTGAGAGTCCGTGTTGTTCAACAGCTGCAGTGCTGGGTTACTGAGCGTGACTAAGTTGGCCTGTCTAGATGTGCGCCGCATGTTTCAGCATTTTGGGAAGTTAAATTGTAGCGTTTGAGTTGTTTTTAAGAGTCTATGAAGTTGTATTCTGTTGTGCTGAGCTAACGTTAGAGCTACGTGTCCAAGTACATGTTTGTTTATGAGCTGTGATTGGATGAAACGAGTACTGTGTGCTGTCAATCACTCTTGTAGCGAACGCTGATTCGCTGTTGTGTGCTGTCAATCACTCGTGGCGAACGCTGATTCGCTGTTGTGAGCTGTCAATCACGTCGCACGCCGTTGCGACCAGCCCACTTTGTCGTCATTTCCGGCGCTACATTGGTCGAAGGTAGAAACTACATTCGCCATTTATGCTTGGAGAATGAAATACATATGCTGTGATTGATTTGTTGACGTCACGTATGTTGTAGCGAGCTCCGCCTCGCTCACGTAAGAAGCTGGTGACGCGCTACGCACGCTGCGTTGGCCCGCCCATTTTTGTCGTCACTTCCAGGTACCGCACTTTGAGTGACAGGTCACACTCACTCGTTCACACACGAACACACACTTAAAAACTCATTTGAAGCCATCTAAACTGTCTAACAAGTTAAATTTGTCTCTGACAAGAACGCGGTTCGAGCAGTTATCTCGTTTACACTGAAATCTAGCTGTAAAAGGTTGTTTTCTTTTCAAGTACTGAATTAAACTCAGTCAGCCTCGTGATAACATTAAGTCTTGGAGCTGCCCCCTGTTGGACGTTATTAGATGAGTCCTCTCAACACATCATAAAGTCAGCATTTTTTATGGTGAAAATTACCAGCTTTAAAATTGTTCTGTACACAAACAAAAACTCCTGTTTATTTTAAATAAAGAATTTTTGAAAACAGAGGTACAGACGAACAATTGATGCTCATTTTAAATACTGAAGAGATTTAAAATAACACTCAAAAAAGCATCTTTTATTTAATTTTCAGATTAAATAAAAAAGAAAAGTTGATGGAGAGCAGAGCATTTCCACATTCAAAATTTTAAACAGCATTGGCATACACTGTACACTTTTGGTTAAAAATAGCATTTTTAACGTTTTTCTGTGTACGTTTACAACAGTGAGGTTAATTTGATAACGAATTTCTTTTTCGAATAACACCTGCATGTACCAGCTTGTTGATTTTTACAGACTCAAAACAAATATGGATAAACAATCAGATGAAGTTGTTCCATCCTCATCCTTGGAGGATGCTGATGGTGAGCAAACTCCAGCGCCGGTTGAGGAGAAAATCCCAGCGCAGGAGGATTCAGAGTCTGAGTCAGAGGACACAGATTGTGTTGATAATGCCTTAAAACTGCTAATGAAAACACTCGTGAAGTATGGTGAGGAGGTAGCAGCAATGGACACCCCGACTCTGGACACAGAGTTAGAAAGTCTAGCAACAGGCATAATCAAAAAAGGTGGAAAAAAGCTCAGCGCCGACCGTACTGTCAAATTGGCCTTTCTGTTGAAGACCAGACTGGACCATGAACTGTATAAGAGTGGGGACCTTGAGGATGAACTGGCTGATGAAAAAAATAAACTGGCTGATGAGAAAACTAAACACGAAGGTACCACTTCAGAGTTTGTGTCATACAAGAAAACGACAAATACAGAGATTGAACGTTTAAACAATGAAATACTGTTGCAAACACATTCATATGAAGAAAACATTCGGTCCAGAGGACAAAAATATGACGATTCTATCAGAGAGAATGAAATATTACAGCAACAGGTACAATCGATGTCTAAAGATCTACAAGAGAACAAGGAAAAAAGAGAAGAAGCCCACACCCGGTGCACAATGTTGAAAATAGAGTATGATAAATTAAAAGAACAACTAAAAGAGAGCACTCAATTCGAGGAAAATAGAAAACTCAGTGAACAGTGCACAGCGCTACAAACTGCAGTTGATTGTTTACGCAGAGAATTGACTGAAAGTAAGGTGGAACTGACCTTAACTAAAGAAAACCTCTTTAAAGAAAGGGAGAGGTGGGTGGATGTTGTGGCAAAGCATTCTCAAGGCATCACACCACCACCCCCACCACCTCCACGCGGTGATGCAGAACAGCTCACCGTACCTGTTAAGACCCGCCAGTCGGAGCAGGGACTTGCGTCCTCAACATCAACACCTGCACATGGATCACAGGTAAATGGGAATAGCAATGATGCTAAACTTTCTATTCCAATACCTGAACTCCAGAAGCTTTCTAGATACATTCAACGCTTTGAGCCAGGGCCGTTGGGTTCAATCTATACAAAGAACTACCTAGACTCTCTTGATTTCCAGCTGGGTAATTTTCCAAATGCTACTGCTGAGGATAAAATTGCGCTGATCAGGCTCACCGCAGACTGGCCTGTATATAACTTCATTGTTCGCCAACCGGACGCCATAAAAACAGATTACAAACTGTTGCGTGATACTCTTATACGAGAGTTCACTCCAAACATGGGGCCTGGTGGCTACCCTGATGCCGAGAAGGTCGTGCAAGGTAAGAAGGAGCATCCACAGGCATATTACCAGAGAATGTTCCAGGCTTTCTTTGGTAATCGCAATGAACCGGGCATGGAGGACGACGTAGGTTTTAAATACCTTTTCGGTAAAAACCTCCACCCTGATATAAAAGAGTCAGTTCAAGTGATGGCTAATTTCAGAGACAAGACCATCAAGGAAATGAAACAATGCGCCGTAAATGTTTTCGAGGCCCGCATGGAATGCAGAACACCCGTAGAGGTGTTCACGAGTGCGAGAGCCGACTCCCAATCGCTGGAACTGGAAGGGACGCGAGCACCAGCTCCCTATCCACCGACAGGCGAAAAGAAACAGACCTTTCACCCTGACAAACCACAAAGTGGGGGTGTCCGCTTGAGAAAAAACCCAAGGTGGCTCAAGCAAAACACGGAGGGTGAACAAAAGGATCAAAAGGGGGGTGCGCGTCCAACGAGTAAAGATTATGGGTACAAGGGTAACCCATATAACCAAGGGTGGTCCCAGCAGGAACCCCCGAACCAAGGGTGGTCCCAGAGGGGACACCCGAAGCCAGTCTGGGCCCGGAAGGGGCCCCCACGCCGTGGACCTGCTCCCCCTACCCCTCAAACTGAACAGTCCGAGACAGACAAAAAATCGCAGAAGTCCCGGAGGAAAGGCCGTAGCCCTCTGTCCCCAGAAGTCAAGGAGGAAATACGTCAGATGTTCGACACGTGGGAAAATACTAAAAATGAGAACAAACCCGGTGTGATGTGTAGCACTATCATTGATAGTAACTCTGAACATTCTAACAACAACAATGCCACAGTTGCTGGCAGTCACCAAGACATTGGTGGCCAGGATGCTGACAATCAGGGTAATGACAGTCGAATCGTTGACAGTCCAGAATGTGACAGTCAACAGAACGTTGACTGTAACCATGACTTCATTGCTACGGAGCCTGAGCACCCCTCGTCAGAAAAAGGGGGGGAAAGCTCACTCACCGTTGAAAGTGGCTCGCCACGAACTGAACAGTCAGACCCATGTGTGTCTGCACTAACAGTACTGATAAATGAAGGTCACACAGTCAGGGGTAGGCGTGATAAACGTCGGAGACAACCTGGTGAGTTCCTGTGTGACATTATCAGAAAGGGGCCCGCTAAGAAGGCTTACCTGTCCATCACGTTGGAAGGGATCCTCAGAAAAGAGGCCCTCTTGGATGGTGGGGCAGACATATCCGTTATGTCACCCACACTGTTAGAAGAGCTGCGGCTGGCCGCTAGCGGTGTTGACAGGGAAATACCCCTCAGAGAATGTGCTATAGTTTTGCAGGGTCTCTCGGAGACGAGTACAACCCTAACAGCTATAGCAATGGTTCACATGCAGATTGGTGAGACGACACTATACCACCCGGTATACGTGTCCACCGTTGACTCATGCCCATTTTTGGTTGGCCAAGACTTTATAAACCGCTTCGACGCGGTTATAGATTATGGCGATCAGACAATGTGGACCAGAGTGAGTCAACCACTGCCGATCGATATGCCTACACAGAGTAACACTGACCGTCTAACGGCAGGTACCGCGGAAGGCAAAAGGGAATGCTCAGACGAGAGCACAATCCCTGTGGGTGAACCTCCAACTACAGGTGAGGCAGTAGAGGTCCAACAAGAGAGCCCCCTCTGCGAGCTGAAACAGTTGGCACTCACCGAACACTACCTACCACAGGTAGTCAAAGGTGTTGAGATTCAAGGATCCCACACCGATGATGCTGTTCTGTCCCCTTGGACGGAGAAATCAGCGATCAGCCAAGCTTTCTTTGGAACCTTGGTTAAGAAACAGTTGGGTCTCGGAATGAACAAAAAGGCTTTCCGCTTCCCGTTAGACCCCAACGATAAACAGGTAATGACTGCTAAAGGGATCATTGACCTTAAACTAATCTGGAACCAACGAGAACTGGATCACCCGTTCCTCGTGGTCCCGAACTTACCACATGCAACCTACATAGGCTCCGACATTTTGGTAAGATTAGGTGTCCGAGTGGACGTCAACAACAATGCACTGTGGTCACTAGATACAGCCACGAAGGACTCTCCTGTGTTAACCACAGAGAACCTTAAGGCTGGACAGACCATTCCAGAGGTCTGCCAGGTTGCTAACAGCCATAACACTGTGGTGCCACCTCAGGTTATGAACAAGCCGGTGATGATTCACATCATGAAAGGACAGGCTATTAGAACAAAACAGGCATGCTTTCAACCATCTCCTATGTTTTTCAACTTAGGACTGTCCATGGAGGCCACATGCCAAGTGACCCTCGACGGCAGAACCACGACTGTCGCTGTGTGTAACACGAGCACAGAAGAGGTACTGATCCCAAAGCGCTCACAGCTAGGATGGTTGATCTCTACTGATTTTCATGATTTTGAACTAAGCATTCCATTTCTGGGAGGACTCCCAGAAAACTTGATCCCAAGTCATCATTCGGGGCGAGTCTTGTTCACAAAACCAACACAGGCCATAGCTCTTTTCTCCCCCACTGAGTCCGACCGGGACATTGTCCACAGGTTCGGTTTCAACCAAGGAGAAAGTCTAGGCCCTCAAACTTACAGTGCACTACCTGTTGACAGGTTTTATGACACTGAAGGGGACTCACTGGAGCTCCCCAGAGAACAAGAACCGCTCTCATTTGCTTCACAGATAGACCAGGTGGTCGCTCAGGCCGACGCCTTGGAAACTGATGAAGACAGGGACAAACTTCGCAAAGTTCTGCTAAAATATGAAAAATCATTCTCAACTGACTCGATGGATTGTGGGTTGACCACGCTCCACACAGTGAGCATTCCAACCCCGCCTGATGCTCCACCTGCATTTGTCAGACAATACAAGATTCCTCTGGCAGCACATCAACCTATCAGGGAAATCATTGCTGACCTGTTAGGAAAAGGTATCATCCGATACTGTAACAGCACTTACTCTGCGCCTTTATGGCCGGTGTTAAAACCAAATGGTAAGTGGAGACTCACTATAGACTACCGAAAGCTAAACAAACAAGTTCCCTTATCCAGATGGCCTATGACGCAACTCCAACAGGAACTGCCCAAGGTCACCAATGGTAAGTACTTCTCGACCCTCGACGTCGCCTCTGGTTTTTGGACCATCCCTGTGCGCGCCGAGGACCAGTACAAACTAGCTTTCACTTTTGGTGGCCGTCAATACACCTTTAACAGGTGTCCCTTTGGCTACGCTAACTCACCTGCAGAGTTCAACATCTTCTTGAACAAAGCATGTCCAGACGCCCACGAGCGTGGAACACTGATCTACGTGGACGATGTCCTTTTGAGGCAGCCAACACTGGACTCACATTTGGCTGAGATCGACCACGTTCTGAATCAGCTAACAACTGCTGGTGCTAAAATATCACTGTCGAAGTGCCAGTGGTGCAGAACCAAGGTGGACTACGTTGGCCTACTTGTAGGTCCAGACGGAGTACAACCACAGCTGACTCGCACCCAAGGCCTTGACAATCTCAAAGTCCCCACCAGTCTCAAAGAACTACAAAGTTTTCTTGGCGTGTGTAACTACTCGAACCAGTTCATAGAGAACTATGCAGACCTTGCAAAGCCACTGACTGAACTCCTTAAGAAAGACGTTCCATTTGTCTGGACTGACAAACAGCAGCAGGCTATGGACGCTCTTATAAACAGGATCAAGTCAGCCCCTTGTTTAGTCTACCCGGACTACAACAAAGAGTTTTACTTGGAAGTGGGCTTCTCAGCTCATTGCATAAGTGCAGGTCTATACCAGATACACGACAGAGACAAACGTGTAGTAGCCTACGCCAGCAAAACGATGGCAGGCCCCGAATTGAGATTCTCAGACTGTGAGAAAGCTTTACTGACCACAGTGTGGGCAGTTAAACATTTCTCCAGCTACATTGGTGGGCAGAAAATCATTGTGGAAACACAACACCAGCCAGTGACCTTCCTTAACAGTGAACGCATCAGAGATGGTGTGGTGACAAACTCACGTGTTGCAACGTGGCTCATGGCACTTCAAAGTTTTAACCTAGACATCCGTTATGGTCAGAACAAGAAGTCTCATCTGGGGACGGACTTGGCAATCTGCCAGAAGTGTACACAAGATGTACCAGCCACCCAGCCGCCGGTTGAGGTAAAAACCCCAGTAACTGAAGACCCGAATCACCACTTCTTTGATGACAATATCTGCAAAGATATGACAACATTGTACGTGGATGGATCTTCATTCCTCCGCGACAAGATCTGCAGAGCAGGTGTTGGAGGGGTCCTCCTCCAAGGCCAAGAGCAGATAACTTTCAGCTACAAATTAGGATCTCAGACTTCTCAGTATGCTGAGATTGCAGGAATCCTAATAGCTCTCCAGATTGTAGTAGAACGCTCCATCAAGACGCTAGTCATCTGCACTGACTCTAACTATGCTCGTTTGAGTTTCGCTTGTCACCTCGCTGTGTGGAAACAGAACGGTTTCCTAACAAGCGACAGAAAAGTGGTCAAACACAAAGAGCTTTTCATAGCGTGTGATCACTTGGTGACATCACATGACTTACAGATCTACTGGAAGAAGGTTCCAGGGCATTCTAGAGTCCCTGGCGATGACAAACACTACAATGACATTGCAGACTCCTTAGCCAAAGAAGGAGCCGACGAAGGTCCTCTATGGTCCTTCGACCCCTCCTGGTTAATCGAGACTCTGCCAACACAACCTTCAGTCAGAGTTATGGCAGTCACACGTGCACAGGCCGCGGACAAACCTGCTGACAACGCAGTCTCCGTACGACCCGCACTGACTGACCCTGACATCATCCAACTTCAGAAGTCGGATCCTGCTATCAACTCCATGATACTGTATCTGACTGATCCGGACAAGAACACTCCGTCTAAAGACGAACTGGATTCCGATCCAGACCTTAAAGTCCTTTATCAGCTGCGCAAACAGCTTAAACTACTCAAGGGCATCCTGACTTTCGCTCATGGACCAACGTCCTCACCTGTGTTCGTGGTTCCCCATGACCAAAGGGGGGTGATGTTAGTTCATGCCCATGATCTCCCGTCCGCAGGACACAAAGGAGATAAAGCCACGCTGACGGCATTAAAACAAATTGCCTATTGGCCTGGAATGAAAAAGGATGTCAAGGACTACATTGAAGGGTGCGTGGTCTGTGGCCAGTTTCAGCCAACCAGACCACTTCACAGAGCACCACTGCAAAGCAGAGGCATTGCATTCCCATGGTCTGACCTCCAGATCGACTGGGTTGGACCACTCACTAAGAGCTCTAGAGGAAATAAATATTTTCTCACGGTAACCTGTGCATTTACCAAATGGGTAGAATGCCTACCAGCTCCTAACGACACAGCACAAACAACTGCTATGTTGTTAATGAATCATATATTCTCAAGGTTTGGACTTCCCCTTCGGGTGAACTCAGACCAAGGTACACACTTCACAGGTGAAGTGATGAAAGAACTGTGGAAGACGCTAGGCGTCAAGGCCAACTTTCATGTCGGCTACCACCCACAGGCTTCAGGCCAAGTTGAGAGAGCAAACAGAACTGTGGTGAGTATTTTGAAGAAATACGTGGCTGCAAACCACAAGGACTGGGATGTGAAACTCCCTCTGGTCCTCATGGCCATAAGAGCCACTCCACACACATCAACTGGCATCTCTCCCTTCGAGATGATGACCGGTCGACAGATGACTCTCCCTCTACACCTGTTGTACCAACCAGGCGACGCCGTCATGGCGACAGCCTACACTACACAACAATACATGAAAGATTTGAATGTACACCTCAGAAACACTTTTGCTTTCGCCCAGAAAAACCTGGAAAGGTCCGCTGAAGGACGCAAGGCGTACTATGACCAGAAGGCCTCTCACAATGAACTCCAAGTGGGAGACAGAGTCTGGTACTATACGTTCGCCCCAGCAACCGGGAAAGGAGAGTCCGGGACCGGAACTCTCGCCCGCAAACTAATGCCCAGGTGGACTGGACCTCATCTGATAACAGACAAAGTGTCCTCAGTCGTCTACGAGATCAAAATCAGCAAAGGCCGCAAAGAGCCAATTGCTAAATGGGTACATCGAAATCAGATCAAACCTTACAAGGCGTTCAATGACTCCACAAAAGACAAAGATCTCACAAACTCACCGACTTCATGGGATAATAAGGTCGTCCAAACACAAGTTAGTAAATAAACTAATCAGGTTTAAACTACCATATTTCCCACCCTATAAGTCGCATTGTCCAACTTGAACTTAGAAACGCTAAGTCCAACACCCACAACAAAAACTAATCTTAACAACCATTTAAATCCACAAGATTTAAGTTGACCTCGGTCATAAAGTTGAGACCTGTTTTCTTGTGTGTTGCACTTTGGAATCTGACGACAAGAGTGTGTCGAAGCAGTGAAACGTTGTTTCCTTGTTGTTTAGTCATTACTGTTGTCATTATTTGAGATATTGTTGTGGTTCTGGACACT
>JBBPBX010059861.1:0-21630 GCA_038048925.1 Garcialebias charrua
AATATTTTCTTACTTGCCAACCTTTTGCTTGTTCAGAGAGCAGCAGCTGGCCTTCTTTCATGTCTGCACCACAACCTCGTCAGTAGTTTACGATAGCCCAGTTCCATTTGCATTGACATTCTCTCGGACCTTTCCCAGTCAGATCCCATTGTGTGAAGAAAATTACCCGAGGCAGGACAGTAATCCTACACTCCCCACAAATAAATGGATCCATCACTTTTACTGGTTTCACCTAAAAACCTTGGACCTCTCGCTGGTCTGCTTTAGGTCTGAGGGGCTTCTTCTTTCCTGGTCCTGCCCACTTCATGGGCAGACCACTATTTTTTGAGCAGATCGCACATTGATTATAAAGTGCGTTCCATTTAATAATTTCGTTTTCTGTTGACAGGTATCTTTTTTTAGCTAATTCCAATGTTCTCAGGGCTCTTCTTGCCCAAAGTCCCGAGTTTGTTCTTCTTAGGATACCTTGATGCATGCTCATCAGGTTTGTTCTTCTTATGATTAATCCCCCGCATATAGTGGCCAGTCTAATATAGGGGAGCTCGTTGCTTGGTTCATTGGCCATAATCCGGTTTCTGGTTCTAACTTAGCTAGGAATTGGCTTCAGCTGCTCCACTCCTTGGATCCCTTTCCTTACTAGTTCCAATGTATTTTTGTCTAAAAGTCTTTTTACTCTGTCTGTAGCGTTGTATTTAGGTATTACCGCAACGGCTGATGGGTGATCCTGTGCTCTGACCCACACCTTCTGTCTCACATTGAATGAGATGTCAGGGTCTGGTTGTTCCTCTTTATGATCAGAGCCCCGCCCAGTTTCCTACGTGGTGAACTGTCGTTGGTTAAGCTTCTCTGAAGGGGAGGGTCTATCAGCCTTGCGCCTGTCATTCAAGGTCTGTCCTATTTCCATAGTTTTAGTACTCCATTCTTTGGTGTTAGCATTTTTAGCTATCCAATTTTTGACAAAACCTATGGCTCTTTCAGCTACTTCGTTGGCTTGGGGTGTGTAGGGTGGTGAATAAACACGCATTACCCCGAAAGTCTGGCACCAGTGATCTACCTGTGCATTACGAAAGTGTGCCCCAAATATCGGTTCTCAATTCTTTTGGAATACCTAACACCCCACAGACTTGTTCCAGCATGCTAACTTCACTGTTGCCATTAGCTTTTCTAGCTGGTTTTACTATCACGTACCTTGACATGGAATCCACTAGCACTAGAAGGTATTTCTCTCCCTTCTTGCCTGTGGTCCCATGGGTCCAACCACATCCATGCACACCGAACCCCAGGGGATGGTGCTCTTGATAGTCTGTCCATCCACTCTGTGCCCTCTGCGTCCTGCATTATATTGCCCACATATTCGGCAGTCCAGCAGCACTTTGCAGATCTGTTTTAAGGGAATCCAGAGCTCTTGATGTTCCAACTCCTTACGTGTGGGTTGTAGACCTACATGACCTAAGCTCTCATGCACGCTTAGCACAACCTCCGACACGTACTCTTGTGGGACCCTCCGTTCCTCTGGGGTTTTCTTCCACTTCTCGATCCCGACAAAATCTATTTTTCTCTGTTGTACATAACGATCTACTTCTTCGTTGCCCTGCCAGTGTTTTCCTTCTTTAGTGTGGGATTTTTGGTGCTCAATTTCTAACTGCAGATTTAGCCTAATTTCAGCTATTTTTTTCCACAAGTCATGATGAACTACCACTTTCCCTTTTGCACTTTCAAATCCATTTTCCTCCCAGATTGATAAGTCTTCATTCAGGGCTTGGGCACAGTAATGAATATCTGTTACTATTCGAGCTGTTTTTATTTTTCTGTGAGTTAGTTCTAATAGTCCTTCGAGTACTGCCGTAACTTCTCCAGTCTGCGCACTACCTGGCACTCTCCCCCTTCTACGGCAGCACTCGTTCCCTTGATACTTGAGGATAAGTCCCCAGCGTGCTACCTGATCGGTCCCTTTCTTGGATCCGTCGGTGTAAAGAGTCCAGTCATGCGTTTTCTGTGTCACGGGTGTCTCTTCTTTAACTTTCTTGCTCTCAGGTTGTGTGAGTCCTATCTCTAGATCCGAATCTAACAGAATATCTTCCCATCTCCCCCAGCGCGCATTCGTTGCTTTGGTACTCTCTATTGTCTCTTTTCTGAGATATTTGTGTACCTGACTCTGCGTTATGACTTTGATTGGTTGGCCTTGAGCTAGATCTTTCAGTGTTCCCCAGTACCTAGCAAGTACTGCTTGTTCTTTTTCTTCCTGGGGAAACTTTTTCTCTACTGAGGTTAAAGTATAACTCCAAAGAGTAAATTAGCCCTCCGTGTTCATTTTTAACTGCTATCATAGCATTGTTGTCTTCACAGCTGATCTCAGCTACGAGTTTTGTCAATAAGCTTCTAGGTTCTAATTGCACTGCTTCTTTATTTTTTTCTCTCAGTGTTTCTAGATCTTCTTGATTTTTGGCTGTCCATAACCATGTCTTCTTGTTCTTCTTTTCTTCATGTCCCTATTTCTTCTTCAGGCAGGCATACAGGGGTTTCACATATTTTTGGTAGTTAGGGACATGGTCTCTCACATAATTGCATAGTCCTAGGATTTTCTGCAACTCATTTTTGGATTCGGGGGGCTGAATTTGCTCAAGCTTTTCCCTGTAGCCCTCGGAGAGTCCTAGGTTGGCAGCTACTTGGAACCCTAAGTAATTTACTTGGAACTGTCCGAACTGACATTTCATCCATCCATCCATCCATCCATCCATCTTCTTCCGCTTATCCGGGGTCGGGTCGCGGGGGTAGCAGCCTAAGTAGGGAGGCCCAGACTTCCCTCTCCCCAGCCACTTGGAGCAGCTCCTCCGGGGGAATCCCAAGGCGTTCCCAGGCCAGCCGAGAAACATAGTCCCTCCAGCGCGTCCTGGGTCTTCCTCTGGGTCTCCTCCCGGTGGGACATGCCCGGAACACCTCACCAGGGAGGCGTCCAGGAGGCATCCTAACCAGATGCCCGAGCCACCTCAACTGGCTCCTCTCGATGTGGAGAAGCAGCGGCTCTACTCCGAGTCCCTCCCGGATGACTGAGCTTCTCACCCTATATCTAAGGGAGAGTCCAGCCACCCTGCAGAGAAAACTCATTTCAGCCGCTTGTATCCGAACTGACATTTCTTCAGATTTAATTTTAGTCCTGCGTTTGTCACTCGTTGCACCACCTTTGTTAACCTTTCTAGGTGTTCTTCTTCTGTGTCATCTGCTATGAACACATCGTCGATGTAAACTGTGGCGCTTAGGTCTTTAAGCACGTTCAGTACTGCTGACTGAAATACATTCGGAGAATTTTTGTATCCCTATGGCAATCGTTGCCAGACATAGCTCTTTCCCTGATGGGTAAAGGCCGTTTTTCCAGTTTAGCCAGTCTGAGAGAGAAGAATCCATTTGCTAAATCAATGCATGACTTATACTTTTTCACTTGCAGTGTTTTTAGAGTACCTTGAGGGTTAATTAGACTCGCTCGGTTAGCTATTGTACGCCTGTTTAGTGCTTTAAAGTTAATCACTGGTCTCTAACCCCCTCCTGAGGACTCAGGTTTCTTCACAGCTTGAATTGGGCTGTTAGTGATAGGATTAGATTCTTCTCTGATAATCCCTAGAGCACTTAATTCTCGCACAATTTTGTTCATTTCCTCAACTGCACCAGGGTTTAGTGGATACTGCCGCACAGGTGGATGTACGCCGCCTTCAATCATGTGTATAACTGATGGGTCTAAATCTCCACAGTCATTTTTAAATCTGGCCACGGAGGCCGACTCGATAATTTGTCTTAACTTCTCTTTCCCGGCTTGGGAGAAGTCGCTCTCATTTATTTTCTCTTCTGTTACTTCAGGGATATTTACAGGTTTATACCATTCTGCAAATTCAACTTTTTTCCTGTGTGGGCCCTATCCTTACTAAACTGGATTTAAGCAAGTCCAGCCGTCTATTTAGAGCTCTGCGGTCATTTCGTGGTTTTCGTAAATCTTTCATATCAGTTATGGCTACAAGGTTGTATGGGCCTTTTATCCAGACAATTCCATGCCACAATGCATAAGGCATTTTTTCTATAGTTCCATTTGCTAACTGAACCGTTAGGTGTCCTACAGTTTTTAGGTTTTTGTAGGTCATAGACACCTTTGCCCCAGAGTCTATCAGATAAGGGTTCCCACCTACATTCGTGTAGATTTTGTCTCCTCTCCAATAGGCATCTTCTAGGGTGACCCGCGACCTGTCAGCCATTATTTAGCTGGCCCTCCATCCCTTCTCTTTCAGGATTCCTGGAGGGCCTTTCTCTCTTCAGGGGTCATTTTAGCGTACTCTTCTGGAGACACAAAATTAGTTCTTCTCTGAGATGTTGCACTCGCGGCTGGGACTTGAGACCTACTTGGTTGTTGGCTTCTGTATTGCGGCTCCGACTGGGGCCGTTGGGGCCTGTCCCTGTATTGTGATTCTGACTGCCTTTGGGACTGTCTATTTTGTTGTGGTTGTTGTTGTTGCGCCCTAGGGGCTGCTTTCTGCTGTTTTGGGTTTTGTTTCATCTCGTTTTTCCTTTTTTCCTCGTAATATTGTTGTTCTAGGTCATAAGATTTTACTGCCTGATCTATTTGGGGGGCTAAGGTTTCACTGGGCATTGACATGAATTTCATTTCACCTCTCCTTCCCTTCGTCACTACTCTCAGAGCCTTAACATATCTTTTTGGAGGGACTGTTCGTTTCAGTTCATACCAGACTGACGTGAGACGTTGACCTTGGTCCATACGTACTCTCGCCCGTTGGATTTGAGCATCTTCGTCGTCCATGTCTTCTAGAACTAATCTTTCGTAGTGTTCTTGAGCTGACTTTTCTTTGCCCACTGGGTTTGCGGTGACATGACTCAGCCATAGGCTCCTTGCCGCATCACACTCGGTGGAGCTGATCACCATAGGCCACACGTCCTTAATGTACTCCTCACCAGTCTCCTCGGTTCTTTTTTCTCTTACTAAGGTTTTCAGCTTTTTGTACTCACGGTAACTGTCGGCATCTGAGTTGGAAATTCGGCTTGGTTCCTGTTGCCGATGTTCTATAGCTTGCTGAGGTTCGTGGCATGACTGATTTATCTCGTCCTGACCTGAGACTCCCTCATCATCATCATCATCTGATATTTCATTCATCATTTTCTCATTTATTTCAGTGGCAAATTTATAAGCTGCCTTTTTTATTCTTCTTAACAGTACATCATGCACTATAGTCACATAAGCTGTCCTAAAATTGCTGGTTAGGCGTTGATGAGCGGCCAATGTGGGGTACGTAGGCATCATCAGAATATTGGCCCATTCTTCCATGGTGGCTTTGACCGTCAATCCCACTTTCTTGTTTAACCTATCTGCCCACTCTGTTGGAATGTCATAGTCATTTTGGTCAACTTCTGGAATGTGCGTACAACGTCCTTCCTTTGTTTGTATGGGACCCCAGTTTATGTCTCTGGCAATTCTTTCGGACACTCTGAGTGGATCTATAATAC
Organism: Garcialebias charrua; assembly: GCA_038048925.1. Taxonomy (NCBI): domain Eukaryota; kingdom Metazoa; phylum Chordata; class Actinopteri; order Cyprinodontiformes; family Rivulidae; genus Garcialebias; species Garcialebias charrua. The sequence continues at coordinate 5,500 of JBBPBX010059861.1, forward strand.
CACTGCTTTCTTTCGGCCTTTTCTTTGTCCTACCCTCAGTTGCTTAGTTGTAAGGTGAGCTTGTTCCATTGAACTTAGACTGACACTGTCTTCATTTTCAGAGTCCATTAACCCTAAGTTTTCATCTTGTTCGTGGTTTAGATCCCTATTGGGTTGTTCGTTTTCACTCTCTTCACTTTCTTCATTTAATGGCTGTATCAATGTGACCAGTTTGCACACCGATCGTCCTTCTAGAATACTGGTTGCACTTCTTCCTCTTCTTGAGGCAGGGCTTTCCAATTCTTTCCCTGCGGATGAGCTCATGGGTGTTTTTGGTCCTTGGTAGATTTCTTTCGGGGTGTTTTTCATATTTCTTGCATTTTTGGGGGTTGTTGGTATCTCCTCATCATTAGTCCCAGTGTTCAGGTGTTCATTGTTAGGCTTCTTCCCAGGCGGGGTTATTGAGTTCAGCAGTCGCGTTTTGCGGTCCTCATCTAGTTTGGTTGGGATCACTATAACTATTTCTTTTAGCAAGGCTGCGTTTGGCACAGTAGTTGCTATTTGGGTTGCGGTATTAACAGCAACTCTTTTAGCTATCTCTCACTGGAGGGTGTGGGACCGCAACCCCTCTATGCTCATTGTCACTCGTCTGAAGTTATGTGTGATTGCTTGGGCTAACCCTTTCCCTAAGGCCTCAATCATATCTCTCATGTACTCTTCGTTACTCTTAGCTTCTTTATAGCTTTTGATTGGGACATGTATCACAGCATAATATGGGAGACGTCTTGCTCTCGTTAGGCGTACTCTTGGGTCTGAAAAAGGTGCTAGTGCCGTTAACTTGTCTGCCTATGCTTGATATTCTGGTCCAGCTATAGCCTGGTTAAAACCAGACCCTTGTCCTTCACTTTGCTTCGTACTAGGGTCTGGGACTTCTCCCATAGACAACGATTTCTCCGGTCAATTTTTGACCGGACCAATCAGAGAACAGAAGGCGGAGTTTTGTTAGTTTAGCCTGGCGAGGTCCAGGCTACTCGGATAAATAGCTCAGAAACCACTCGGTGGATATTTTTTCTGCTACCAGTGTGTAATTATATGTCTTTAATTTACTGACTGTTGGCCTGGATGAAACATTTGAGATAAAATTAGATTTTTTATAATTTATTTTCGTAGCGCACCCGAGGCTGTTTGGAAAATGTCAAACCGAAACTATTTAAATCCAGCAGATTTGACCATTTCGTGAATTGATTTAGGAACTGTTAAGCTCAGGAACCCTTCTGATATAACGTCAGCTAAGAAATATATTTTTTCTCAGCAAAGAAATAATAGTTTTTTACCTTTTTTTCTTGAAAATTCCTTCGTGGCGGCAGCCATTTTAACTGACGACGTCAGACGTCGTCGTTCAAAACTCCGCCTTCTGTTCTCTGATTGGTCCGGTCAAAAATCGACCGGAGAAATCGTTGTCTATGGGAGAAGTCCCAGACCCTAGTACGAAGCAAAGTGAAGGACAAGGGTCTGGTTTTAATCAGGCTAGTCCAGCTATGGTTCTCAGGACTCTATGGAGAACTTTATATTTATAATCTGTAAATATTAGTAGCCCATCCCCGTCTATGACCCAAGGATTTCCTATCAGGCTGTACACTCTGTTCCCATTATGGAGTTCTACGGCTTGAGTTTCTTTAGGCATTGGTCTGAGTACTACCGGGGATTGGGGTTTTTCTTTTGATTTTTTAGGATTTTCACCTTCATTTCCTTGTCCGAGTGAGCATCCTTCTTCTGAACCCCCTTGTTCGTGAGGAAGTTCAGCGTCTAATTCAAGATGGTTTCGTTTGGTTTTATGTTTCCTGGAGGTTACTCCAGAGGTGTGTGGGGTTTTTTCTACAGGTTCTTCAGATTTCCCTGGCTGGCTATCGAGCAACGTTTTCATGTGCCGCCTATTTGCTCTCAGGGAGAATGTTGTTTCCCATTTTTCTACTACTTTATCTGCCAAAATGTTAACAAACGTAGTCATACCTTTATCCCCTTCCTCTTCCAGGGCTTGGCTCTTATTTGGCTTTGGGCCCAACCTGCCTGTTACCCCGGCTTTACACATCCTGCGGTCCGTGTCCGCTCCGGTCCGTAGGTCGCAGCTGAACGAGTCCAATTTCCACTGCCTCCGCTCAGCTCAGGTCCGCCTGGATGCGCCGCTCCGAGACGCATGCGCGGGAATTATGAGATAGCGCGATAAATAAAGTGATAAATAATGAAGTCAGAACAAAACAATTCATTCGGTGGAAGACGGAGGAGAACAGTAGAGAGACTGCTGCCTTGATCTTCTCTCGTAAATGAGCTACATGGTTTGAGCAACAGGAAGTGATGTTTACATTTCAGAATAAAATACAGCTAGCCCTCGACCTACGTCAGGGATCCGGACCTAAGGTTGTGACTTAGGTCGATTCTGTCGTACCTCGCATACCAAAAACACGTGCCTGTCGTAGGTCCGCGTTTCTGACATAGGTCGCGGCTATACCGCAAACGGAGCTCCGCACACACATTTACTGGCATGAGACTGAACAATCGGACATACTAGGCCATAAACATGCACAGAACTTTACATGTACAGTAAATGAATACAATAAATAAATAAAAATACAGTACAGTACTGTACATTGTAATGTCTTACTTTTTGCTGGTCAAAGCCTGCCTTCGTCTTTTATCATTAGCTCTTGCACCAGTCCGAGCTCCCCCAGCTTCCTTACGCTCCACACGCACACACGTGGTCAAAGCTGTTTAAAAGATGGACTGTTAGCTTCTTAACTTCATATATTTGGAGGCAGAAATAAAAAAAAACTTACTCAAAGCCGTTTCTCCGCGATGTTTCTCCATCCAAAACAAGCTGCTCGGCGTTAGCTGCTGTTAGGCCCCGCTTGTTAGCATCACTTGTTAGCATGTCAGTTCATTCAAAAAGGCTGTCGGCTTTGTATCTCCGCGTTTGCTCGGTGTCCCCCGACATCTTAGGCTGCCAGGCGGACATTTGCGTCGAGCTCCCGGCCGCAGATGGCCCCTCCACGGCATGTCGCCTCGGTGTCTTCGCCTGTGTTAGCTGCTCTGTTAGCTGCTGTTGTTAGCATTAGCGGCTAACCCACGCTATTAGCAGCACTGTCAGTTCATTAAAAAAGGCTGTCGACTTTGTATCTCGGCGTTTGCTCGGTGTCCCCCGACATCTTAGGCTGCCAGGCGGACATTTGCGGCGAGCTCCCGGCAGCAGATGGCCCCTCCACGGCATGTCGGCTCGGTGTCTTCGCCTGTGTTAGCTGCTCTGTTAGCTGCTGTGGTTAGCATGTCGTGCGGCGTTGTGGGAGCGATCGCGGGGCGATCGGCGGCTGCTCCTCCGGGCCTGAGACGTCCACCGAGTGTTTGCAGCTAATTTATCCGTATGAGGCAACCCTGATCGGACAACACGGTCCTCCAGAGCCAGCTGACAGCAGCGTCTATGGAGCTCCATCATTGACCACACTGGGAATTGTAAAATGGCGACCGGAAATGACCGGAGTTGCATAAATACGAGATAAAATTGTAATTAAAACATAATATTAATAATTATACTTTATTTATAAAACCATTTAAAACAACCACAGCTGCAACAAAGTGCTGTACACATGAAATTAATAACATTTAAACACAAAAAAAAAAAAAAAAATTTTTTTTTTTTTTTTAATATCATATTTTTATTAAATATGATAAAATCGTAAGTCTGAGTTGCCGTAGGTCGCATGTGACGTAGGTCGAGGGCTAGTTGTACTTTTTTTATTTATTTATTGTATTGCGTTTGTAGGCGTAGTCATAGTCATAAATATAATAGTTTAGTCATGGAATAGTCATAAATGATAGTTTGACAGCATTTTTGTACAAATAAATCCGTATAGAGCTAGGATTAGTCCGCCCGTGGTGATTTTATTTTGTAAATACGGATGTTGTGCTCGTTCCTTTTCCTGTTGGTGCGATGTAATCTTCAAAAGTTGACTCCGGCACAGCTCCGTCATCCGGCAGAAATAGAAAAATTTCTAATTTTGACGGAGTGCTGTCCGCTCGCCGCAGCTCACCGCCGCCGTGTGGAGCCAGTGTACTTTCTCTCATTGATTATAATGGGTGCGTATTTGCTGCGGAGGTCGGACCGGAGCGGAGCGGAAGCGCAACGCAGGATGTGTAAAGCCGGGGTGAGGCTGTCCTTATACAGTGATCGTGGCTTTCCCATGCGGGTCTCTCCCTGCTCTGGGCTTGTGTCTGAATCAAATGGTTTAGGATTTCTATACAGACCTAGGTTTGATGAATTACCCCAGGGACCTGGGTCTAAACGGTTGACTGGTTTATAACTTGGTTTTGTGGATTCGGCCCAACGTGCTTCGTCTTCGAGGTCTTTTACTATTTTTCTCTGCTTAGCTTTTCTTTTTTTCATCTGCTCGTATTGTTCAATTCTTTGTCGGTATTGTTCAAGTATGACTAGTTCCTCTTCATACTCTCTAAACTTTGGGGCTTCTGGCACCCCAACTCCCCTAGTGACCCATCCCATTCCTGTCACATTGCCTATCATTTTTACGAGGGGGTCATAGTCGGCTGACGGACTATACACTACTAGTACAACTCTTTTTCTTAGTATTTTAAGTTTACGCACCCACCATTTTAACCAATTTTTGATCTCATCTTTTGTTCCTATCTTTGCTGGGTCTTTCCACACTACCATCTGGGAGTTCTGTGGAACATTCGTAGCGCAGTAGAACACACCTTGATTTCCCATGTGTTTGTTCAGGCTTTGCGACTTCTTCTCTTTCGGTTAGGTTATTTTGTTTGAACATCTCCTGTATTGGATCCCAGGTTTCATAACCTCGGCCTTGTAGGAGGACCTCCATCATTGGTTCTTCTATTTCTTCCCTGACTGGTTAGGGATCTGGCTGTTCGACGCCCTCTTCTTCGCTCTCTGCACTTGATTCCCCAGAGGATCCCGTTACGGAGTCATGTTCAATTACCTTGGGTTTTTGTTTTCTTATTCGTCCATACTCATTCATTTCGTTTAGTTCTTCCTTGTACTCTTTGTACCTTTTGGTTGCTATAACATTGGAGCTCACGGTGGTGAATGCTAACCCAGATTCTTTAGCCACCATTTTTACTAGTGGATCATACTCGATTGAAGGACTGTGCAACACTGTTATGTTCAAGCTTCCAGGCGACTTGAGTCGCTTATTCCACCATTATAACCAGTTTTTGGTCTCGCTTTTTTTGTTTATTTTACCTGGATCCCGCAACACCACTATTTCAGAGCCCTCTATCATCGTAGGGCAGTGGAATATGCCTTTTTCTGTTATGTCTTTGTCTAAGTTTATCGCTAGCATTTCATCATTTACTTTTATGTAACTTCTTTTGAATCTTGTTTGAACATATGGGCCCCAGGTATGTAACCCTTTGCCGTATTGAATTATTTCTATTTTTATTTCATTTGTTTGCTCAACTCCTATTTCTTCTTTGGTATCGGGTTCCTGTGGGATTGGATTGTCTGTGTTGAGCTGATCTTCCATAGCTGATGCTGTTACTGGCTAGGGCGTTGAATTCTCTGGATCGTCTGGTGAGGATTGGTCCTCCAGTTCTGGTGGTACCACACTTGTGGCCATTTTTTGTTTTTGTCGTCTCGAGTTTGTCTGTTTTCAAAGCCAACTGACTTTCTTTCCCTGTACCTGGGATGAAAACAGACCTGCTGCTAATTTTACTCCCAATCTGTGGTCAGCAGACTCGTAGTAAACCCTTTTTACCCCGCCCACTGTTGTGGAGTTAAGGGGCACTTAGCTGGTAGCTTAGACCAACCGTCTACAACTTCTTTATTCTTAGAGGGGTCGTTCTTCTGGCGCTTGTCAGTCCTTCGACGCACGCCGTTGTCTTTTGGGGGTCCTTATTTTACAAAGAAGGGTCCACCCAGGGACGCCATGTAGTGCTCTGTGAGTCAGCAAGGTAGCCACAAGGTGCGTAGCAGGTCCTTACTGCAGCCTACCTTCCAAGAGGGTCTCTCGAACTGGTCCCTGTGTGTGGGTATTACCTGTAACTACGGGGAACAGCTCCGACTTAAGGTTGTTGATAAGATAATTCATCTGGACAATTCACTACCTCCATTTGCTAGTCTCAGCCCTATTCCACCTTACACATCTCTCCACCTTAGCTGCGGGAGACTGGAGAGGTTAGCATAAGGAAACTAAGCATTCACGGTGGCTTCTCTCCTATATGAGCTTTGCAATTGTTACCGGTCCAGTAATTTTTAGAATCCAGAAGATTGGACCCTAGGGCGATGTTTTATTTACTCCTTGTGCTAATGTTTAACCTTTAAAAACCTCCTACAAGTGATGTTACTTAGTTGAACCAAGTTTTCGGAATCCAGAACAAAAATTCATTAAACTGGAGACGAGAGTTTTGCGTTTTGCTCTGCTCTTTAATTTAAGTAAATTTGCAAGGGAACATCGTTATAACATAGCGATACAAAGGATTTACTTTAGTATATATAATTTTTTAGATATAAGAAACATAAACTGGATGAATTCTTGATCTTGATGCGGGATAATTTCTTAGGAAGGGGATTCTTGGGAAGTTGTTCCTCCTCTGGTCCCTTTGGTGCGGACGAGTGGAGATCCTTCTTCTTTGTCTTCGTTTCTTCAGATCAACCCAACACTCGCTATCTTCAATCTAAGTCCTCACCCAGTAAAAGTATTTATCCTTAAACTCAAGCACCCACCTACAGCGTTGAGCAATTAGATAGGAGTAGCAACTTGGCTTTTTATCGGCTATTTTAGCTGCTGTTAGTCTAATTTGAATTAAATTCTCAGATAAGGCAGGATTGGAGAAGCGTCTCGCTAGCATACTTTTGTTCAGAAACTCTGGAGTTCCTTAAGTAAATACTAGGAGCAATCACCTCACCTCCGTAGGTAAGGCTCGCCTCTGCGTGCCTTCAGCTGGTCAGGAACGAGGGATCAGGTATTCTGATCCGGGCTGAGTTCTGGGGGGGGGGGGCACTCCCTCAACCCTTCGGCCGAAGGGAAAGAGCTGAGTTCTCTCCGTCGGATCACCGGCACCCCCTTGGATCAGCTGGGCAGCTTGTCCTTCACCATCTTCTCCGAGATCAGTCGTCAGCATCTGGATACTTTGACTTCAGGTTGAACATCAGCCCTCAGCACCCAGATTCAGGGCTTTTTATAACACTTCAGTCCCCCTCTCTGCTAGAGAGGGGTGGGGGGAAGAATCTCTGTTCTCATTGGTTGCTTTCAGTGCGTGCATAGGCAAACCTGACGAAGTTCTGGCTGTGGACTATCTCTCGCTTTGTTATTTCCTTATTAGGTAATAAAAACCTTTTTGCTCAAACCTTCTGTTGGGTTGCTAGGTAAAGGAGGAACACTTCTACCATGAGTTGATTACACACTTGTTTCATTTCCTTTTTAAATAGTCACATCTTAACTATAAGATTCATCATACATTTGTTAGAATCATAGCACATTTAAACACACAGTTCAATTGTTAAAAAGGATCATCACAAAATTAGTTAACAAAAATACCCTTATTCATTGTGTCATTGTCACCGGATCACATGATTATTGTGGGGCGGCCGTGGCGTAGTGGTAATGGCAGTCATCCCCCGATCGGAAGGTTGGCGGTTCGAATCCCGCTTCCCCACACCATGTGTCGTTGTGTCTTTGGGCAAGACACTTAACCCCGAGTTGCTCCCGGTAGGACTGGAAAGCACCTTGCATGGTAGTCTGCCACTACCGGTACATGAATGTGTGTAGAATTCAATGTGTGTAGCACTTTGAGATTTTCACTAATGAAAAGTGCGTTATAAATTGAATTCATTATTATTATTATTATTATTATTATTATTATTATTATTATTATTATTATTATTATTATTATATTCTTATTTAAATTAAGAAACATGTCTTCCTGTCAAAACTACTTTCTCCCTCTTTCTGCTGTTGTGACCATGTCCTGTGTTTGATTATCTGTTCTGATGTTATTCAATAACCACGATGCGGGTAGGTCTGTTTCTATGGGACCTATCTGGTGTAAACACAAATTTAATTAAATTTAACCTTAGTTAAACAGAGTGTAAATTACTTTAATGCAGCCAGCTGTCGGCTACAATATGTGGCAGTCCCATAAAAAGTACAAGGCCTAGTTCTGCCTGGATAATCACCATTTTATATTTACCAAAACCTTATTTTATGGGAGTCTAGGTGTATTCAGCTTATATAAGGGCTGAATCCAATAATTAAAAAATCATGGTTGATTGACACTGCGAAAACCTGCCAACGCCTTTTAGGCCTTTTGGCGGCAGCCATTCCATGCGTGCCACATGCATTACTGAAGATGCGGCCCATGCAGCTGTGGATGAACCAGTGAATACAACTTAACCTGCCTAATCAAACAGGATGTATTAGGATAGACTCGGAGTGCCTGGAGGCTCTGGAACCCTGGAGAGACATGTCCATTTTCACGGAAGGGGTCTCACTAGGAAGGGTGTCATCTTGTGTGGTCATCACGACAGACGCCTCCAAAACAGGATGGGGGCGATCTGTAGGAATCAGAACGCCTGCGGCCTTTGGAATGAACGGGAAGCAAGATTACACATCAACTTCCTGGAATTGTTGGCCGTGTTCCTTTGATTAAAATTCTTCTTCCGCAAAGGTCTGATTGCTGGTCAACACATCCTAGTGAAATCAGATAATAGGACAACAGTGTCCTTCGTCAACAGAGAGGGAGGGGACAAGGTCCCAGGCCCTCCTCGAGCTGGCACAGAGCATGCGCACATGGTGTGTTCCAAGGATCCTGTCACTTGGGGTGACTCGTCCCTGGTGAACAAAATTATGGAGAGTATGCCCAATCAAGAGGTCCTCTTCTGGCGTCAGAATGGAGCCTGAACCCACGGATTGTGGAACAGGTCTGGTCACGATTTAGGAGGGCTTCTCTGGACCTGTTGGCTTGTAGGACTAGCTCACATTGTGACCTTTACTTCTCCTTGAAGGAAGCAGATGCTCCATTGGGTATGGATGCTCTGGCACATGATTGGCCAACAGGGGTGCTCTACTATTTGTTTCCACCTGTCCCTCTGATTGGGGCGACATTGGAATGGGTACGTCAAGGGGCCCTCTCCTTGATCCTTATAGCCCCAGGTGGCCACAGAAACCGTAGTTTCCAGAATTGATTCCAATGCCTTCTGGGATACCATGGCAGTTGCCTTCTCATAGGGACCTTCTGACTCAGGCGCATGGTCAACTCTTATGCCTCATCCTCACCGCACGCATCTCGCGCAGCCGAAGCAGCCACTTTACATTGAAAGTCTATGGGGCCGCGCNCTAACAGTGAGTTGAACTTGTTTTTTGTCTGTGTTTTATGTTTTTATTGCAGGTCATGACCGTGCTTTAACTTCACATGTTAATTGTTTGTGTTTCTTTCAACAGACAACACATGCTACGCCTGACCTCATGGACAGACCTGTGTCCTCTGCTCTCTCCTCACCATCCTCTTGCAGCTCCTCTCTATCCATCACCTGTGTATCAACACCTTGTACCTAACTGTGAGTTGAACTTGTTTTCTGTCTGTGTTTTATGTTTTTATTTCAGGTCATGACCCTGCTTTAACTTCACATGTTCATGTTTGTGTCTCTTTCAACAGACGACACCTGCTGCACCTGACCTCATGGACAGACCTGTGTCCTCTCCTCCTGCAGCTCTTCTCCTTCCATCACCTGTGCGTCAACACCTTGTGCCTAACAGTGAGTTGAACTTGTTTTCTGTCTGTGTTTTATGTTTTTATTGCAGGTCATGACCGTGCTTTAACTTCACATGTTAATTGTTTGTGTTTCTTTCAACAGACAACACCTGTTGCGCCTGACCTCATGGACAGACCTGTGTCCTTTGCTCTCTCCTCACCATCCTCTTGCAGCTCCTCTCCATCCATCACCTGTGCATCAACACCTTGTGCCTAACAGTGAGTTGAACTTGTTTTCTGTCTGTGTTTTATGTTTTTATTGCAGGTCATGACCCTGCTTTAACTTCACATGTTCATGTTTGTATCTCTTTCAACAGACAACACCTGCCTCACCTGACCTCATGGACAGACCTATGTCCTCTCCTCTTGTCTCTTGCAGCTCCTCTCCTTCTATCACCTGTGCGTCAACACCTTGTGCCTAACAGTGAGTTGAACTTGTTTTCTGTCTGTGTTTTATGTTTTTATTGCAGGTCATGACCGTGCTTTAACTTCACATGTTAATTGTTTGTGTTTCTTTCAACAGACAACACCTACTGCGCCTGACCTCATGGACAGACCTGTGTCCTCTGCTCTCTCCTCACCATCCTACTACCTCCTGCTGCTCCTCTCCATTCATTACCTGTACATCAACACCTTGTGCCTAACCCTGACATGTATCCACATCAATGACTGCTGATAAAACAGGAAAACACACCTGTCCTGATGGACAGACCTGCTCTCATCAGGACCACACACCTGACCTGAACTCACATCTGGACTCCCATGTACCCATCATCCATGGTTGAATCATTGCTCAATGGCTAAGCAGTTCCATCTGATCCATGTTTGAACATGAGAACCACCCAATAAGCCTGTCTACCTCCACTTCAATCAAAGTAAGGGAATTTTCTTTTCTATGCTGTTTTTGTGCTGCTTCTAGCTTTTTAAAGTTCCTGGACTGTACACTAAGGCACTGGTTTTTCATACATGATGGTTGCAACATGTTTCTGATGGATGTCAATTGCTCCTGATGATGTGATTTGATAATGATAGTTGAAAACTGTTTATGATGGATAGGGGTTGAACGAGTACATAATTTTTAAGCTCGACATTATCATAAAAAAACTCGAGCGACGCTCGAGTAGCCGATGACGTCACAGGGTCTTACGATGAAAAATAAATAAATAAATATAATGCATAAAAACGTCTTTACAAAAAGAAAAAAATGACTTACAAAACATTGGGAGCATTTATTATGCTCCTATCATTTATCATACTGCAGATAAGTCACAGAAAAAACAAAATTATGAGTTATTATTATTACTGTCATAGTGAAAGTAACGTGTCAAAAACGAAACTTATTTAAAACAGTGGGACGTTGACTCAGGTGACTCTGTGCGGCCTCTCTCAGCCTCTAGTGCTGCAATTACGTTTACTTTTAGAGATTATTGCGTTTATAGGTTTTTAATAGGGTTGGAGATCAATATTTGTTGCTTTTAGTTTGTGAAATATGAAGGTCAGAAAGCTTCTTCCATCGTTGGTGCCCGTGTTATATTTCACCTGCAATGCAACACCGCCCCCTACTGTCACAATCTTCTCTTCTGTGTGTATCTTACACAGAGAAGCCAAACAGAAGAGAAGCTTCTCTTCTGTGTAAAATGCACGCTTCTCTTCTGTGTCTATTTTACACAGAAGTATTTTACACAGAAGATAAGCCAAACAGAAGCTGCAGCTTCTCTTCTGTTTGGTTTCTCTTCTGTGTAAATTAAATACACACAAAAGAGAAGCCAAACAGAAGCTGCAGCTTCTCTTCTGTGTAAAATGCACGCTTCTCTTCAGTGTGCATTTTACACAGAAGAGAAGCCAAACAGAAGCTGCAGCTTCTCTTCTGTGTAAAATGCACGCTTCTCTTCAGTGTGCATTTTACACAGAAGAGAAGCCAAACAGAAGCTGCAGCTTCTCTTCTGTGTAAAATACACGCTTCTCTTCTGTGTGTATTTTAAACAGAACAGAAGCCAAACAGAATTCTCTTCTGTTTGGCTTCTGTTCTGTTTAAAATGCACGCTTCTCTTCTGTGTGTATTTTAGTAAAATACACACAGAAGAGAAGCGTGCATTTTAAACAGAACAGTTTGGCTTCTCTTCTGTGTAAAATACACGCTTCTCTTCTGTGTGTATTTTAAACAGAACAGAAGCCAAACAGAAGAGAAGCAGCTTCTCTTCTGTGTGTATTTTAAACAGAACAGAAGCCAAACAGAAGAGAAGCAGCTTCTCTTCTGTGTGTATTTTAAACAGAACAGAAGCCAAACAGAAGCTGCAGCTTCTCTTCTGTGTAAAATGCACGCTTCTCTTCAGTGTGCATTTTAAACAGAACAGAAGCCAAACAGAATTCTCTTCTGTTTGACTTCTGTTCTGTTTAAAATGCACGCTTCTCTTCTGTGTGTATTTTAGTAAAATACACACAGAAGAGAAGCGTGCATTTTAAACAGAACAGTTTGGCTTCTCTTCTGTGTAAAATACACGCTTCTCTTCTGTGTGTATTTTAAACAGAACAGAAGCCAAACAGAAGAGAAGCAGCTTCTCTTCTGTGTGTATTTTAAACAGAACAGAAGCCAAACAGAAGCTGCAGCTTCTCTTCTGTGTAAAATGCACGCTTCTCTTCAGTGTGCATTTTAAACAGAACAGAAGCCAAACAGAATTCTCTTCTGTTTGGCTTCTGTTCTGTTTAAAATGCACGCTTCTCTTCTGTGTGTATTTTAGTAAAATACACACAGAAGAGAAGCGTGCATTTTGAACAGAACAGTTTGGCTTCTCTTCTGTGTAAAATACACGCTTCTCTTCTGTGTGTATTTTAAACAGAACAGAAGCCAAACAGAAGAGAAGCAGCTTCTCTTCTGTGTGTATTTTACAGGATGAGGATTGAGATGTCATAGGAACTCAAGACGCTATCACATATTCACAGTTCACACATTTTTTTTATTTACAGAAAAAATAAAACAAAATATCAGGGACTCATATTTATGCTCCTACTGTTTGTCATACTACTGACAAAATCAAAACTGTCATGCTGCAAATGGGACAGACATTTCTCTCACAGAAACGTGCAGCACTTAAAAAAACAAAACAAAAATCAGGGGTTAAAATAAAACTAAAAACAGAAAGGCAGGTTCCGCTGCAAAAGGGACAAACATTTTTCTCTCACAGAAACGTGCAGCGCTTTAAAAAACAAAACTAAAATCAGGAGTTAAAATCGTCAATCAAGCACCACTCCCTGAGTCCCTGCCCCCCCAGTTTTATTTTATTTAATCCACCAGTGGATTAAATGAAGTTCACTCACTGTCAACAGTCTCTGAGTCTTCAATTTTAGGTTTTGCTTTGCAATCCTGGTTTACGTTCAAGAAAACCAGAGCATCTACATGAGCAGGATGGAGGCTTGCACGTTTTCTTGTAATGGTATTCCCAGCAAGAGAGAAAATTCTCTCGCTCGGAGTGCTGGTTGCTGGAACAGCTAAATACTTTCGGCTGAGTTTGGCCAAACGGGGAAATCTGTCCTGGTTGCTGGCCCACCACCGCAGCGGGTTTGTCATGGTGGGAATCTGTGGTAATGAAAAGAAATCCTGGACCTCTTCAGCAGCAGTGGAGCAGTGCACTGATGATCTCCTGTCACTCTGAAAGTGTGGCCCAAAGAGTTGCAGGAAGTCCTCCTCCAGTCTGGCTCGTTTGCTCACTGGCTCGCTCTGGTTGGGCCTCTCCTCCTCTTCCTCACCTTGGACAGCTACACCTAGGAGGAGCAAATTGAATAACACAAAATATTAAAATATAATTTTAATTATTATTAGATAATAATATTAGAAAGAATAAATTTAATCGATCTACGTTCCCACCCTCATCTATGGTCATGAGCTTTGGGTTATGACCGAAAGAACAAGATCTCGGATACAAGCGGCTGAAATGAGTTTTCTCCGCAGGGTGGCTGGACTCTCCCTTAGAGATAGGGTGAGAAGCTCAGTCATCCGGGAGGGACTCGGAGTAGAGCCGCTGCTTCTCCACATCGAGAGGAGCCAGTTGAGGTGGCTCGGGCATCTGGTTAGGATGCCTCCTGGACGCCTCCCTGGTGAGGTGTTCCGGGCATGTCCCACCGGGAGGAGACCCAGAGGAAGACCCAGGATACGCTGGAGGGACTATGTTTCTCGGCTGGCCTGGGAACGCCTTGGGATTCCCCCAGAGGAGCTGCTCCAAGTGGCTGGGGAGAGGGAAGTCTGGGCCTCCCTACTTAGGCTGCTACCCCCGCGACCCGACCCCGGATAAGCGGAAGAAAATGGATGGATGGATGGATATTATTAGATAATAATATTAGAATATCAGAATATATTTAAATGATGCATCCATTAGACCCACCTGTAGCTCCACACGGCTCTGGCTCTCCCAAGTTGAGCAGGCTGGTCAGGTGACTCTGGGCGGCCTCTCTCTGGATCTGTGACAAGTACTGCAGATGTTTAAAGCGGGGATCCAGCATGCAGGCGATGACTGGGATGGATTTTTTCAGATTACTGGAATGCAGTTTGAAGCGTGTTTCCAGCTGTTGGCGGACTGCATTTTTAAAAGAGCGTATAACTCCCAGATCAGATGCTTGAGCATTCAGAGTCGTGCTGATACAGTTGAAAATCACCGGATAGATGAAGGAGAGTCCAACATGTAACTCTCCGCACATTATTTCAGTCGCCTTTGCCAGGGGTTGAAGTACTGGAATCAGCTGTTCTATTACCTCCCACTGTGATGCTCTCATGGCAAGTGACTTCTGGACATTTGGCTTTGTCACATTTTCATCAGAAAGTACAGACTGCACCGCAATCCTCTGCTCAAACAGCCGCTGAAGCATGATGAATGTGGAGTTCCAACGAACTGGACAGTCAATCTGGAGTTTGTTGGTTTTAGTTCCCAGTTGTTCCTGTCGTTTCTTCAGAGCACAAGTTGCAACTGATGAATGTCGGAAGTGGCTGACAACTCTCCTTGCTGCATCTACAGTTTTAACAACATCAGGTAGGATTAGCCCAGCTTTTATTGCCAGCTGCAGAGTGTGCGCAGTGCAACCCAGATCATTTGGAAAATGTTCACACAGCTCCATGGCTAGATTCATACTGCTGGCATTGTCGTGGACTGTGCAAAACACATTTATCCCCCATTCCTGGATTATGTTAGACAGACGATCAGCGATGTTGGCAGCAGTATGTCTTTCTTGCATAGCAGATGTACACAGCACCCGGGCCTTCAGCTCCCATGACTCGGTGATGTAATGAGCAGTTGCTGTAATATATGGATCCATAGTGGAGGATGTCCACAGATCTGTTGTTAGGGACACACTCTGGTCTTTCATTTCATCAGCGATTTTTTCACGGAGGTTGTCATACTGGAGCTTAATAGTGCTCCACAGAGTGTTGTAAGACGGAACATCGTAGCCAGGTTAAAAAAACTGTAGCAACTCTCTGAAACCTTCTCCATGGACAGCAGCTAACGGCCTCATGTCTTTAACAACGAATTTCGCCAGTAAATTGTTGATTTGCTGCCGCCGTTGTCCGGATACAGCTGGATGTTTCAGAAAAGAGGCTACTGACCATTGAGTGGAGCTTGCGGGTTGCGCCTGCGTTAGCATTAGCGGATGCTTCTTCAAATGGTTGTGCATCGAAGTCGTACTGGAGTTGTACTTCAGCACAGCTTTGCAGATTTTGCAGGTAGTAGTTAAACCGGAGGATTCATCTTTCGTGAAGTATTTCCACACTACCGATGATTGATTTTTAGCTTTTTGAAAAGAATGAGCCTGCTCCATTACACCATCCGTAGTAGACAAAGACGAATCCATTTTCTTCTAGCCCGCGCTCGGAGCTTATCACGTGATGTGACGTACTGACGTCACCGCGACGTGATGACGTCACTACGGGTACCCGAGTTGGACAAAAAAGCCTCGATAGAAGTCAAAGCACTCGATCTGTCGAAAACTCGGTTATTCTGTTAATGCACTAATGATGGATGTCATATTGCTCCTGATGGTTGAGAACTGTTTATGATGGATGTGCTTTGCTAATGATGGTTGAGAACTGTTTCTGAAAAAACACTGAAGTTTATATGTGAACACATGTTGGATCACCAGATTTCTCGCTCCATGTTTTAAAAGGAGGATTAGCTGAAAGCATTTTGTTAGATCACCAGATTTCTCGCTCCATGTTTTAAAAGGAGGATTATCTGAATGTATTTATGTCAGATCACCAGATTAATCGCTCCTTGTTTTTGGAAGAGGGTTAGTTTTACTAGAACTTCATACTGAATATGTGACCCATCGAATCATCAAACAGGAGTTAAAGTCAAATTTGGTCAAAATGACCTACAAGCGAACATATACTGTATATTA
>JBBPBX010059862.1:9675-21629 GCA_038048925.1 Garcialebias charrua
GACACAAATGTATTAAATTCCCCTTCTTCATCCCTGATCTGGACTTTTCTTTTGTTTTTTTTGCCAAAAGTCAAGTGATCGCTTCCTCCTCCGCTGACTCCATGACTGAAAATGAGGAAATGAATGAATTTGTCACGAGCGAATTAAACTCGGGTTCAACGTGGCTGCGCGAGGCTCTGCAGATTTCCTGGTGTTCTGGTGTGCTGGACCAGCGCTCCATGTTTTTATTTTATTTTTTAGAACGTTTTATTAACATATAAACACAGAAATTCGGAGCGGCTGCGACAGGACATTAAGTGGAGGCGGAGTTAAGGAAGCTGAGCTGAATTACAGCGCGAGCGAGGGGGAGCAGAGCCATATATGGCTCTGAAGGGGAGGGACCAGAAACGTCTGTTCAAAATTTTTCTAAGTTCCAGCGTGTTCCAGAAATTGCATATAGCAGCTTTAACTGAAAATGAATAAAGATTATATAAAAAAAAAAATCTACCTATGTCCTTCCAAAGGTGACGGTCTTTGCGAACAAGCAGCCGCCGGGCCTCCACCTCCAGCTCCAGCCTCCGGATGGCCTTGACCACAGCCTCAGACGTGAACAACTGGCAAGCTGCTCGGCGGAGGCGGTTCAGCTTGCGTTTGGCCGTGTAGGTGCTGAAAGACACCTCCTCTTTGGTCGGAGCTTTGGGGACACTGAGCTTGTCGTTGCTCCCCATGGCAAGAGACACAGCGTTTACTGCAAACGATACACGAGGAACATCACGTTTATGAGACTCCCGTTTATCCCGAGTGGAAACAACGGCTCTGCGGTGTAGATTAGGTGTAGCACCTTTAGCCACTTCAGTGTTGACCTTGAAGTCGTCTGGAGTGAGGACGTAGTTGACCCACCACGTGAATCCTCTCTCCTGCTTCTCAATCCACCTCTCGTCATAGAACATGTTCTTGGCAGAAAACGGCATAGGGCATCTTGGTAAAGCTAAAAAAAATTAAAGAGGAAATATAAAAAGTACCGTAATGCATTAAAAAACAATCAATACGGTAAGTACCTGGCTCTGCAGCCGTGTTAATCTTGACATACCTGTTTGTGTAGGTTTGATGAAGGTCAGTTTTGACTGAGCTACAGCAACTATTTTAGACATCTTCACAGAACCAGATGCCCTGACAGATCCTGTAAAGTAAACGGGAAACATCACAACTTAATCTTAATGACATCACATGGGTACAGCAAAATGTTTTTTTTTTTTAAGTACCGTATTTTCCGGCATATAAGTCGCAGCTTGTTGCATAAATTTTCAAGTCCTGCAACTTATACGCCAAAGCGATTTATGCTATTTTTCCCTCCATATTCGTAACACAAATTCTGACTGATGCTTGAAATGTTCATTTATTATGACATGAAAAAGAGTAAACATTAACATTAGCAGCTGCTAGAGGCGCAAGAAAGCTACACAGCGGTGTGCCACCCTTCCATCCATTCATCGCGGCTCTGGTGCAGGCGGCGGGGAGACGCTGTAAAGCCGTGAGCCACCTTCATCACCAAAAAAACATGTGTTTTTGCTCAGGGACAAATCAGCTGCGTTTTGTTGCGCAGACCAGGCGAAATGCAGCCGTTTTGAACATTAAATAAACACATAATAAACATGAAGGGTCAACAGTGACGCATAATAAATGCAACTTATATGTATGTTTTTTTAACACCATGTTATTCACAAATTGCTGCTGGACAAATTGTTATTGCTGGACAACGTCTCCCATTCCATGCATGAAGCTGTTGCTGAACCCGAGAGCTCCTTCAGTGACAGATTACTACATCCTAAATGCTCAAGAGCGTTACCGCAGGTCCTTCCTCCCAGCAGCTGTTAGACTCTACAAGACTCTACAACCATCACTGCTCCCAACAAACTCAATAAGGATTAAATACATGCAGACCTCTGCTAAAAACACACACTCTGCCTATACTGCTGTACTGTAAATAGTCTGTCCTTACCAATGTTCCAGTACATACTGAACATTATTATTGATATTGTTTATCTTACTTCTTTATATTGTTTTTAACATTTAGGAACTGTTGTGAATCTTTTTATCTGTTGCTGTTGTTGCACTTGAATTTCCCATACGTGGGACAATAAAGGCTGTTTCTATTCTATTCTATGATTCTTTTGTTGACTGATGCGACTTGTACTCTGGCGCGACATACACCGGAAAATACGGTAATGAGAAATGTTTACCTTGTGAGATGACTCTGGAGCTCGGTTTAGCCTGAACGGCAGGCACAGGCTTGGTCTTCTTCACAGACGATGCATTCGCTGAGTGAGCTGTGCGTGGAAAGTAATTAAATTCGGATGTTTTTATTAATACCCGGAAATGCAACAATAAAGAGTATTTTTTATAAATATAGTAATAGCATTCAGTAGAATGTGATATGGATTAATTTGAATTGTTCTATAGAATTTCTCTTAAATTTTTCTTTACGATTTGATTCACATCTTTCACGTTTCTTATCATTTTTGCAGTTATTCATTAATATTTTCTTCTGTTTTGATTACTTTTTTTTAATTCAGACTTTTTGTTTGCAGCAATAACCAAGAAATTTCCCAGGCTGGGATTAGTAAGTTGGAGCATCCGTTCCTCTAAACCAGGGGTCACCAACCTTTTCGAAACGGAGAGCTACTTCGTGGGTACGGAGTCATACAAAGGGCACCGGAAATAAAGCGTAAATTGAAAAAAATGTATAATAAACAAATTTTTAAGATAGACATTTTAAAATATATATAAATACAAAAAAAAAAAAAGAATAACTGAATAAAATGAAATTTTAAATGCAGCTTGGTAGTGAGTTGTGCCATTTTTAGAACAGGTCCGCGGGCACCTCAAATGTTCCTTGGGGGCACCCGGGTGCCCGCGGGCATCGTGTTGGTGACCCCTGCTCTAAACGTTCACTAGTTCCATGAAGAAACTGAATTTACTCACTTGTTAGCCTCCTTCTCTGTGACACACTCCTCTTTTGGACTGATCCTGGGGTCTTGGGTTTTCCAGACACGGATCTGCTCCTCTTGACCTGCTCGGGCTTCCCGCAAGCCTCAGCCTTCCCATCAGTTTTCAGATACTCCTCACTCTTCCTCTTCTTGCTTTTCACAGCCAGCTGGACAGGAAATAGGTCTTCCTGAGCAAGAGGGGGTACAGAAACAGCCGGGGCGTCCTCAGACTCAGATGATGAGCTCGCAGGTAGTGGAGAGGTGATGGTGGCTGGCGCAGGGACAGAGAGTGATGGAGAGGAAGCGGAGAAAGAGAAGCGAGAAGGAGCCATGCGTGGAGGGGAGGAGAAGGGGAAGAAGATGGGTTCAGCAGAGGGACCAAGCCTTGGTTTGGGACTGGAGGACAGAAACTCTGAGACTTTAAGTCCATCTTCGCTCAGTGTGGTACCTGTGTTAGTATCTATAACAGGAAGTTTTGGAGTATCTGGACCAGAGTCACACGGACTGCTGCCATCAGAAAGCTCAAGTGTTTCCTGTAAGAGTCGACGACGTGACTTCTTTATACTCCTTCTGCCTGGACTCTTTTCCACTGGCACTCTGCTTTTAGTCACGGTTGCAGACGTAAAAGCTTTATTCATGTCTGCAACTTTATTTCCTTTATCGATCTTTTTATTGACAAAAAAAGTGAGTCTTGGCTGATTGGACTCAGACATCTCGGAGCGGTCGGCAATTGTTTTTAAAGCATTTCTGTCTGAACCACAGCAAAGCCCGTCGCCGTTGGACTCTAGAGGATCCGAAAACACGCAGTTTGAATTTGTCTCTCTGGGATTGGCGGTACAAAGAATCAGATCAGAGCCAATGACATCAAGAGCATAGTTTAAAGAAGGAACTGAATTATCATCAGTCTTCACAGAAGCAGGAAGTGCACTGTCTGACTGAATACGAGGCATCAACTTCTTAAACCGCTCTGGTGTCGCGATAGGAGACAATGTCTTGTTAAACATTTTTCTAAGCTCTTTGTTTTCAGGTTGTTCTGGCGGAGTGTCCGGATTAGCAGGCATGTTGCCAGAATCAACAAACTTGCAAGCTGGGACAAGCAAAACAACGGAGTTCTTCTGAACATCGAGAACTCTCCCCAGATCAGGCAAAGAACGATGTCTCTGCTTGGGATCCGTCGTCCGCTCCACCAGTTTCAGGCCGGTGTGGTCAGCTGAGCCTTGCTTTACGGGGGACGTCTCACTGGTGGATTTTCTTTCGTTATACAAAGCCAGCGGGCTGCGAGGCTTCGCTCTCGTGTACTGTGGGTTCCGAGGCACTTGGAAGGTTTTATTGGCCGTCATTTTCAGAGGTGGTGCCGTTTTCCTCGTCGTTTGTGGCGTCTTCTCTCTTTTGTTTTTGATTGCGTCCCATAAGCTTTTCTGAAAAACAGAGAATTATAATCTAACTGTAAATGCAAAGCAACTGTGATATGCAGTGTCTGAACTTTTCAAGTGAAGCCTCATTATAATTTCATAAATTCTGAATATTGTAGTTGTCAATTTAGGAGTCTATTAATTAAGTTATTGATAATATTTCCTGATTTAGAAAACAAAGTAGGGAAATAAAAGGCCTCCCTCCCATATTAGAACTGTCTTCATTGTCATTGCACAGCCTGAGCAATGAAATAAAGATGCCTCAACTAGGGGCCCCGATTTCCTTAATTTTGGGAGATCGGCAGATACTTACAGTAAATGAGAACCTGATTTTACAGATTTGTTGTAGTTTTAACAACAATTGTCTAAACTTCATTTTTATGTCAGAGCACTACCTCATAGCCAGTCAAAACAAGTTTGTATTGTTTCTAGAATATTGTTCAAGGGGATGGTTTTCAATAAAATAAGATTGGAAAATTGAAGGTGCATTGTGTCAGAACACCTGACAGTGTCACATATACAGTACAAAAATAAAAAATCAGTATCAGCCTAAATCGGAATCGGCAGGTCAGACTTTTTAGAGATCGGTGATCGGCCAGAAAACTGCAATCGGTGCACCTTTAGCCTCAACTGACGGTGCCTTCATTAAAAAAGGTATTTTTAATTAAAAAAGACAACATACATTTATACACAACGATTGAGTGCAGAAATGAAAGACCTTCTGGTATATAAATAAGAAACGTCAGTTCAGAAAACACAGACATTGGTCAGAAGAATCCAGATGAGGTAGTGGAAACAGATTGAATATATTACACATCCTCTTCCACTGGTACATCACTGGTACAGCAGACTCTTCCACTGGTACATCTTCATCTTTAAATCACTTCTTGGTCTGCTGCCCTCATACATCTCCTCCTACATGTCTTTGCGTGAGTGCAGCTACAGTGTGCGCTCTCAGGACATGATTACCTGCAGTGTTCCGTCAGTGAGGACTGAACTTGGAAAAAGGGCCTTCTCCTACTCCGCTCCTGCTTCATGGAATATCTTACAAAAAGATCTGAAGCTCTCGACCTTGACTTCTCTAAATGGTTTTCAGAATCTGTTGGAATCCTGGCAAAAACCAATGCAGATTTGTTCCTGTCTTTGATTTTATACGTCTACCTTATAATGTTTTGCTAGTTTTTTGATACTTTGTTAAAAAAAAAAAAAAAAAATCTTTTGTTTTTTTCTCTCTTTTTGTTTTCTATTGTTTATTGTTTGTTTGTTTATTGTTTAATGAAATTCTATCACTGCTGTTCATTGTTCTTTAGTTTTAGCAGGTCGCTTTCGTAAATGAGCCCATGAGGTTCAAAAGATTTACCTGACTAAATAAAGGTTGAATGAAAAAAATGAATGAATCCTGTAAGTGATCAAACATATTGTACAAGAGGAAACTCATGTACGGTAACTGAAATTTGTTTAATGGGTATTTAGAGTCTGGAAGAATGGGAAGAAGCCGTTTTGAAGTCTGTGCAGCTCTTAATGCTCCTGTAACTTCTGCCAGAGAGCAGCGAGCTGAGTAGGTGGTGATCATGGAGGTGGTCTTGGAAGACCCTCTTTGCCCTGAAGAGACAGGGGGAGCTGGCATTATCATCGAGGGAGGGGAGAGGACAACCAGTTATTCTCTCAGCAGTCCTGATCACCCTTTGCAGCATCTTCTTGTCAGCTGTGGTGGAGCCACCATACCAGTAACCACACTGTAATGGCCTTCACCAGTATGCTCTCTGTGATGGAGTGATAGAAGGTGAGTCTCCAAGTTGTTCCATCTAACTACACTCAGGAAGTGGATTCGCTGCTGGGCCTTCTTAACCACTGCTGTGGCGTCGACTGACCAGGAAAAGCCCTCTGAGATGAAAGTCCCCAAAAGTTTGAAGTGGGACTCTCTTCACGCTGTCGCCATTTATGTAGAGTAGGACAAGAGCAGCCTTGGTTGTCTTGTAATCCATGATCACCTCCTTGGTTGTCCTGGTGTTGAGTGACAGGTTGTTCCTGGCACACCACGTTGACTTGCCACCTGCTACGCTGACTCGTCTTCATCACTAGTTATAAATCCAACCAGGGTGGTGTCGTCTGCAAATTTGACGATGGTGTTGGTGCAGTCATGGGTATCGTGGTGAATAGGAGTGGGCTCAGCACACAGCCCTGGGGGAGCCAGTGCTGAGCGTCAAGGTGGAGGAGCTGTGTACACCAATCTTTACAGACTGAGGATGGTTTGTAAGGAAGTCCTTGAGCCAGACACAAGTGACAGGGGGTATGTCAAGTGCAGCCAGCTTGTCCACCAGGATGTCAGGAAGAATAGTGTCAAAAGCTGAACTACAGTCAACAAAAAACATCCTGATGGAGGATTTACAGAAAGACCAAGGATATTTCACAAACGCATGGACAGAAGCACAATTCATAATATCCTGTAATTTCAATTCTGTTTTTGTAACAATGTTTGTCTCCTTTCTGCAGCTAAAATAAAAACCTCACACATACATCAACATGTGTGACTTTAATGAGTATAGCATGCTTGACTTTTTGTTGTAGTGTATCATACAGCAGCATTATCAAAATCGTTTAAATTTGTGGAAAGGGACGGTCTATTTCAATACAGGGAGTTGAATTGTGGAACGGTTTGGGAAATTATATTAAAAACGTTAAATCAGTGCTTATGTTTTTTTTTTTAAATGATCAAAACTAAATTGTTAACAAAATACAAACTAAATTCTAAAAAAACTGAGTCTGGTCCTCTGGACATTCAAAAAACAAAAAAAATTGTAGAAACGTTTCGTCTTTCGTCCGAAAGACTTCCTCAGTCTGAGATGCTGTATTCAGCTCAGTCTTATAAATAGCACCCTCTCACAGTGGATCAACCAGTTGGCTGATGACAGCCGAAACCAGCTGCTCACATGATCAAGGAGGACCATCAGCCTAACGATGGATCGTTAGCACCCTGATGGTTGTTTGCTATTCACAGAGGGCTGAGTGATACTAGCAATAACAGCATTGTAAGAGGGGGACAGTTGAACCCGGAGGCCTCCACCTCTGTTTAATGATGGACGGTTTCTTTTCACAAAGATGGCCTCCTTTACTCCTCTCTCAAACCATCGTTCCTCTCTATCAAGGATGTGAACATCTTCATCCCTGAAAGAGTGACCGCTGACCTGGAGATGAGTGTAGACCACAGAGTCCTGACCTGATGATGTTGATCTTCTGTGCTGGGCCATCCTTTTGGCCAGTGGCTGTTTAGTTTCCCCGATATAAGACTGATCACAGCCCTCCTGACACTGAACAGCATACACAATATTACTCTGTTTGTGCCGGGGGACTGGATCTTTGGGATGAACCAGTCTTTGCCGTAATGTATTTTGGGGTTTAAAAGCCACTGGGACGTTGTGTTTAGAAAATAAACGTCTCAATGTCTCTGAAACTCCCGCAACATACGGAATGACCACTGGTCTGGGTTCCTTCTTTTCACCTGATGGCTGGCTGGAGTCCTGTTTGGGTTTCTTCTCTGCTTTCAGGAAGGCCCAGTTAGGATATCCACATTTCTCTAGAGCCTGTTTTGTGTGTGATTTCTCCTTCTGTCTGGCTCCTGAGTTAGTGGGGACGCTGTCTGCTCTGTGATACAGAGTCCTGATGACTCCTAACTTGTGCTCCAGAGGGTGATGGGAGTCAAACTGTAAATACTGGTCTGTGTGTGGGTTTGCGGTACACCTCAGTTTGCAAATTTCCTCTATCAGAAACTGAGACCTCACAGTCCAAGAAAGCCAACCTGCCATTTTTTACATCTTCTCGTGTGAACTTGATATATTTATCCACAGAGTTGATGTGATCAGTGAAATGTTGGACTTCCTGAGATTTAATTTTAACCCAGGTGTCGTCAACATACCTGAACCAATGATAAGATCTTGAATGTCCAGAGGACCAGACTTAGCTTTTTTAGATTTTTCTACATGGATTATTGAGCATGCATCAGAGTACAAACTAAATCGTTAACAAAATACAAACTAAATTGTTAACAAAATACTAAAACTTTCAGTTAAGTGTTTAATGTTTCTAGATATTTGTAGATTGTGAAAAGTTACTCTATTTACTCTGTTACTCACAGAAGATTACTGGGCCTCATGCACGAACATGTTCGTATTTTTATCCTAAATTTCTCTTACTTTTGTTCGTACGAAGCGTTCGTACGAACATGCCACGTCAGATTCAACAAACTCTTCTATCCTCAGGAAAAGTGTGTAAATGGCTGCGCAAAT
The DNA here is from genome assembly GCA_038048925.1 of Garcialebias charrua. Taxonomy (NCBI): domain Eukaryota; kingdom Metazoa; phylum Chordata; class Actinopteri; order Cyprinodontiformes; family Rivulidae; genus Garcialebias; species Garcialebias charrua. The sequence goes on from JBBPBX010059862.1 coordinate 18,337, forward strand.
ATGATGAATCCCACCTGTTCTATCAACCTGCGCGTGCACGCGGAGAGGTTATTTACATAATCCCCACCCCTCAAAACACCATATAAGGCTACGTTTCCTGCCTCTGACAGCAGGACGGTCCGTTCATAAAATGACAGCGAAAAATAAAAAGAAGAACTGTACAGGTGCGGAGATTGAAGTTCTGCTCTCCTTGATCGAGAAAAGAAAATCTGTCCTTATTAGCAGCGTCACTCATGGGAGTAAATGACCAACTAAAGCCAAAGAATGTATGTTTATAATAAATGTGGACCTTAAAATATGCACGCGTCCTGGTGGCTAACTGGGTAAAGCAGTGCGCCGTTAGGTGCTCCTAACCTTATCGAGACCTCGTGGGTTCGATTCCCACAAGGTATGACTATTTTTTTTCCTTCTTTCTTTAGATTATTTATTCATTCCAGATTAAAAAGACTTTATGCTTCATTTCTTGTTGTATTGTAAATAGTTTTCTTGTGTTTTTTAAATCTGGAATGAATTAAAAGGAGAAAAAAAACGTTGTCCCATGTGGGAATTGAACCCATAAGGTTCGGAACTGCGACGCAACGCTCTTCTCATTGAGCTATCTGAGATCTATGACTGCGACAGGAGGAGGTCAATGTAAAGTCTGCGTTACCGAAGTCTGCGTTACCGAGACAAATTAAACTTAAATTAATTCATAATTTAAGTTGGTTTCAGTTTGAGATCTTCATATTAATATTGTAGTGTTAGAAAACGGCATTGATAACAAATTGATTTTAATTTAAATACTTTAATCCGTTAGTCATTATTACATTTAAAATTATAATTCGACTTCAAACAGAACCTATTGTCAAAAACAATTGTGGTGCGTGACTTTTTTAAACTCTAAATATTTTCTAAATAACGAAATATGAAGTTATTAGTGGAGAAATTCCGTCTGGATGACAGCAGACTGACGCTCCTAAAATATACGACAGGTCCGGACCACTCGTAAATTTTGTTCGTATCTGAAAAAAATCGTAGGATACGAAAACATTGTTGAATGCCACAAATGATCCTAAATCACTCGTACGTACAGTTTAAGAACAAATCTGTGCGTACAAACGGTCCGTGCATGAGGGCCATTGTTTGAATTGTTTTGTTTTTGAAAAAAAGGAGGCAGATAAAATAAGATTTTTTCTTGAGCATGCATCAGGGTAAGATTTTTTTCTTCTTTCTGCCACCTTTCATTTTATGTTTTCTTTTAATAATATGCGAAATGGTTTCTTATTTTTCTTTTGGTTTTTTATTTTAAATGTAAAATGAATAAATTTAATAAAAAATAAATAAAAACTGTGCACATTTAGTTTTCATACCACTGCAGTAGTACCTTTAAAGCTCCATTTTCAAGCTATGATAACTGTTTTCCAAGAGTCTGCAGTAACTTTTGAAAAACAAGAAGATGCTACCAGTCTTTACAAGCAGGTCAAAAGCATATGCTGATGAAATGCCAGCCTGTGTGTGAAGATACCTTTTTCTTTTTTGGTGCTTCTGCTCTGCCAAGCAGCACAGCCTGGTGCTTGAGGATCCCAGCATTGAAGACGAGGAGCTCTCTGATCCCACCTTCCTCTGTTGGAGTCCAGGTTATGGTCAAAGTCAAAAAGCTCTCAGGCTGTAAACACAAACACAAAGCAGCAACGAGTAATGAGCAAATATGTTTTAAAAAATACCTGTTTTAAAGCAAATTTTAACTAAACAACAGATTATGCACGTTAATGGATAAACATCATGATGACTCATGTCTAACTCTGAATGATCATGTCTAATCAAAGTCAAAGTCAACTTTATTGTCAAAACTGCAATATGTACAGGACATACACAGGATTTAAATTGCGTTTCTCTCAGATTCTGAATGTTAGGAAACGCCTTTTACTGTATCTGTGACTTTCCTCCCCTCCATTGATTACGGTGACATTATCTACATGAACGCTCCTACAAGCACCCTGCAGATGTTGGATGTTGTCTACCACGGTGCTCTAAGATTCATAACTGGCTGTGATTATCGTACACACCAGTGCACCCTGTATTCACTGGTTAACTGGACATCATTATCCTCACGCAGACTCTTCCACTGGTACATTTTCACCTTTAAATCACTTCTTGGTCTGCTGCCCTCATACATCTCCTCCTACATGTCTTTGCGTGAGTGCAGCTACAGCGTGCGCTCTCAGGACATGATTACCTGCAGTGTTCCGTCAGTGAGGACTGAACTTGGAAAAAGGGCCTTCTCCTACTCTGCTCCTGCTTCCTGGAATATCTTACAAAAAGATCTGAAGCTCTCGACCCTGACCTCCCTAAATGGTTTTAAGAATCTTTTGGAATCCTGGCAAAAACCATTGCAGACATGTTCTTGTTTTTGATTTTGTACATCTACAGTACCTTGTGGTGTTTTGCTAGTTTTGATACTTTGCATTTCACTTTGTATTTCTCTCTTTTATGATTTTCTGTTGCTTGTTGAAATTCTATCATTGCTGTTCATCATTCTTTAGTTTGTAGCAGGTCGCTTTTGTAAATGAGCCCTCGAGGCTCAATGAGATTTACCTGACTAAATAAAGGTTGAATGAATGAAAAAAAACAGTTAAACAGACCTGAACTACGAACGTGCTGCGGTCCACAGAAAAGCCTTTACTCGAGGGGATCTTATCGACGACAACCTTCACTTCCACGTCGTCTTCAGGGTTCTCTATTCGCAAAAGTGCAGATTTCGAGGTGCCCAACTTCACCGTGCCAAAACTCACAAATGTAGGCTTCGAAAACTGGATCAAGCTCAGAACTGGAACCTCATTCTCCTTGTTAGCGTCGTCACGCCTCAACGGACTGAAGTCCAAAAATCCTCGTTGGGCTGAAATTATCCCTTCAGCCATTTTGAATTAAAATAAAAACGTTTCTTCAAACACGCTTTAAAACATCACTGCATTGCTACGAAGAAACGGTGAAACTAGCAAGCTAGCAAACGTTACTTCCACAAGCTGGCAGACTGTTTGAAAATTGGTCGCAAACAACCGACCAATCAGAAGCGAGTGGTAATTACGTCACGTCCAATGAGGAAACGTCAACGTTAGTTCGTCAAAAAATACACAACTATGAACCAATCAGCGTCCGAGCAAGTTTTAAACGGACAGAATCAACCACGCCTACACTCAGACCTCAATTTACAAAAACAAAATAGACCCCTTTCACGGCTCGTCATCAACCCTGGAAAAATACCGGAAGTAGCCATCTTGGCGACATAGCTGTGTTAGCCTCAAAGCTATTGTAGT
>JBBPBX010059863.1:2973-13921 GCA_038048925.1 Garcialebias charrua
TATATATATATACAGTATATAGGAAATTTAGTGTCTAAATCCTTACTCTCTAACTGCTAAATGAACAAAAAAAGTGGTGATAATATGATATACTGATAATATAACAATGATACACAAAAGTGGTGATAAACAAATGTTAACAAATTATAGGCCTATATCATTGCACAGTAATATAATTGAAATTGAAGGGACAAAAACAAGAAAAATAACTATTTTAATTGTTACCTGTGCAATAAGTTTGCATTTGTTTAATGTTAAGGGCAAAGTGACTGTTTCTTAACCATCACCTTATTCTGTGTATTTTTTTTTCCTGCTCTCTCCAGATTATAAGAGAATCTATGGGTCGTGTGATAAATTAGTTTTCGCTCCATCCCCTCTTCTTAGACCAGGCCTTTATGAGCTGCAACAAAGCTGCTGATTGAATGCAGGAACAGACTTTTTAACAAACAAATCCAATAAAGCTGTGTGCCCATCACCTCCTTTGCAAGCTTACGTTTCGTGAGAGAGAAAACAGCTGAGACTTTAGCTGTGTCTTCTCCTCCCAGACTGATGAGTGGAGCTCTTTTCCCTGCATGTGGTGGGTGAGATGAACTCCTGTGGGAATATTGGAGACCCCACCTGACAGCTGCCTGCCTGAGACACTGAAGGATTGGAACGTCCACAAAATATAAAGCTAATAAAAAAAAAAGGCTGAGAATAAACCTGAAATTTACCAATTTTCTGAACATATTTTGACGTTAGTTTACCTTTTTTTGATGCAGTTCTTTCGATTGAGTCCTCAGACACTGTGAACCAGAAACAAACAAAGGAGTCAAACAAAGAGGAATAAGAAATGGGAAAACTCTATTTGCCTTTCTCCCCCTGACTGGCTTCCTGACTGTCCCAGTCCTTCAAAAAGCTTGAGTTTATTCACCCTGTCCCATAAAATCCTCCATTTTTCACCTCTGCTTTCTCGACTGTGTAGTAGCGTTCTGCCCAGAGGTCAGTCTGGCCGGCACAGCCATTCCAGCTAAAGGGGAGGAGGACTTCCTGACGCTGGCCGCCTCCCGGCTCAGCCGGAAGAAACGTGTCATCGGGGCTGGAGTCGGAGTGGCCATGGTCCTGGTCCTGCTGGTGGCCATTCCCCTATTGGTCCACACCACCAAGGGGGCAGGGTCCGGAGGTGGGGGCACACATTACGAGATGCTGGGGAGCTGCAAGATGGTGTGTGACACTTTAAGCCCCCCACAGGGAGAGCTGACAGCTGTCTCCCCTCAGCCTCCAGACTTCTCAAACCGGAGGGGCAAACAGGGCTTCAGAGGCACCCCCGGACTTCCTGGGCCTCCAGGCCCTAAAGGTCCACCTGGAGAGCCTGGTAAGCCCGGTCCACCTGGTCCACCGGGGCCCGGACCCAATGGTTATGGCTCATCCCTCTACTCTCCCAAAATCGCCTTCTACGCCGGCCTCCGGAAGCAACACGAGGGGAGCGAGATCCTGAAGTTCGACGATGTGGTGACCAACGTGGGGAACTACTACGAGCCGAGTACTGGCAAGTTCACGTGTCCCCTATCTGGTATCTACTACTTCACCTACCATGTCCTGATGAGAGGGGGGGACGGGACGAGCATGTGGGCCGACCTGAAGAAGAACGGACAGGTGAGCATTTCTCTCCAGCTTTAACTGAGGCGCCGTTTTCCATCAGTGTTTATTTACTTTGTTGTGCCAAAAGTAAAAAAAAAAAATACTCAGTTTGTTTCAAATTATGAAAGAGACACAAACAATATCAGTAAACAGACACGTTTTATAAGACAAGCTGCCGTGCTTTTGTTTCACACTGAGCATTTTACATTCGTATTTTGTTAAAAGTCACACTCTCCATTAGTTATCATAACTTTTTTCTATAAGTTACTTCCAATTAGCATAATGAGTTATGTAATTTCAACTTAATTTCATGCGTTATTGGCATTTCAACTCAAGGATGTGAGTCACTTCAGTGAAACACAAGTTGGAAAAACACATTATTTGAAGTTCCGTTAACTTGTTTGAAGTTGCGTTAACTTGTGTTTTTAAGGCAGCAATTGAACTCAAGTTTTTAAGTTTAAGCACCCTATTTATTTTTACAATAAAGATTTTGTTTTTGACACATCAACTTGTTTTTTTTTATTATCTAAAAACTCAAAAATAATCCAAAAATGATCAAAAACAACTAAGGTTTATAGTCTCAAACAAAAACTTATTTAGATTTACTGCAGTAAAGAAATACTTTTTCAGAAATATTCATTATTCACAAAACATATATAATGTATATATTGATAACTGAAAAAAATCAAAGCAAGATTCGTTCACGGGCTTTAAACTGATGTTCAGTGCTTTTTAATCATATTAGAGCATATTAATTAACACACACATACACATGAACAGAATTAAACGTTATGGTGGTTTTGGATGTGTAAAACCAGAGCAAACATTAAAAACACAACTGAGACGGTTTGACTTTGGAGTGTAAATCAAATCGGTGCAAAATCCGAGCTGAGACAAAAGATTATCAATAAAGCAAAATGTGTGTTTTGTCTGTGAGCTTGCATACAAAAGGAGACGGAACAGAGTGACAGCCAAGCGATCAAGAGGATAACAATCCTCTGTGTCTCTGTGGAACAAAACCAAAATCCAACAGCTGGCTGCTGTCCTCTGAGGGACTCTGACTTTAACACTAATAAATAAACAAGTAGCGATGCCTGGAAAACGCCTTCCATCTGGACAACAGAGGCAAGTTTGAAGTGCTGAAGCCTCTCAGCGTGCCGATGTGTGCGCTGCAGAACACAGGAGCTGTGGTCCGGGGATGACTGGAGACAAAAAAAATAAAAATGCAGGCTTTGCATTGATTCAAGTGTTTGATGATACAACAGTTTCTTCACGTGTAATGTTCACGGTACACGTACTGACGGCAAACTGCAAACAGACAGGCTCTTAAATGCTTTACTGACCCCACTTTAAACAATATGAAATAAATTGGCATGTGGGAATTAAACGTTTTTTTTTTGTCTGAAAGTTGACTCTGTGGAGATCCGCTCGACACGTGCAGACGTGAGAAAAATCATACAATGATAGGATGCAAAAAGGTGTTTACTTCTTTATTTGAAGGTTTTGATCAAATTCAATCACCAGGTTTAAGTAAAACAACTTGGTTTAAGTTAAAAAGGTCACATTTTTGATGGATGTCCTGCAGTAAAAGAGAGGAAGTCGAAGTGGCACCTTAGAACAGGGTTCGCAAGCTTCTTGGGTTCAGGGACCCCTTCATAACCCTCATGTTTATTAAATTATTTTCTTCAATTTGTCTCTTTAATGCAATGGGGATATTTGTGTGACATAAATACATAATACCAGTTCTTTAATAGTGTTAATACCATTTGCATGCTTTTAAACATGGGGTATTTTTCATCCAGCGCGCACCTAATTAACACAATTTTAATTTCATCTTCCAAAAATTACAGTTTTGAGAAAATTAACAGCATCAAAAAACACTTTAAAGGGGACCAAATATTGGTTTTATACATTTTTATGGTATGTCTGTGGGCTATCCAGACCATGTTCATTCAATTTAATGCACAAAATAATTCTTAATAAAATATCCCCTTTCAAGTTGTGCCTTTTCTGACTTCCGTTCTGAACAGGCTGTTTATGATAAGGCCACGCCCTTCAAAAAGCTGTTGACATTAACTCCGCCCTCCAAAGAGGACCCTGAGTCAGACCCAGAGGCAGACGCCATTTTGGGCAGGGCAAATGAGGCGCTGACGCGTCGCATAGGCCACTGAGAAACATCCATAAATTCACACTCCATGTTAAAAACTCTTCGTCTGACTCTTTGAAAACAAGCAATACAGGCTCCGGCAGAGCTCAGCGTATGGCCTGTACGCCGCTCTACGCACGCATTCTGTGCGCACGCGTTCGCTGGCACAGCTCTGCTTTCGTTCTCGCGTTAAATGCTCGCGTTTTCGCTCCAAATTCTTGTTGTAATTTGAGCAGCTGCGTGCAGAGCGTCTACCTACGGGACAAACTGAGGTCGCTGATTGGTCATTTGCTGACACGCCTACTCAATTGATTGACAGGTCGAGTGGGAGACAAAAAAAATGCATGAGCTGGCTCGGCTGCAGCCGCTGCGGTGTTTCTAAACTTTATATGTTAATAAAAAGTTCTAAAAAATAAAAATAAAAACAGGGAGCCTTGGTCCTGCAGCCCACAGCCCACCAGGAAATATTTAGAACGTCGCGCAGCCAGGTAGGACATGAGTTATTATTCGCTCGTGACAAATTCATTCATTTCAGTCATGGAGCGGAGGAGGAAGCGATTACTTGACTTTTGGCAAAAAAACAATAATAAAAGTCCAGATCAGCGATGAAGAAGGGGAATTTAATTCATTTGTGTAACATACAAAACAGTCCGGCGCCGGGGAAGTTTATTGTGAGACAACGCACATCGCGTACGCTGTCGTAAAATTTGAGCTTTGCGCGTTCGTGCCCTGCGGGGCTACGCTTGTGCCTCGGCGTACGTACGGCGCAGTGTGGCGTACTGCCTGTACGCTGAGCTCTGCTGGGGGCTTAAGGCTGCAGAGTAACACACTGACTACTAACTGCTATACACGCTCTCTCTAGCGGGGACCGCTTTTTTCACAGACCACATCCGGCGCGGACCGGATATGGTCCGTGAGCAGTCGTCCGGTTGATTTAAGAGCCCGTAAATAAGTTTTTTCGTTGATAGATAATTAGTTATTAGCGGTACTGCATTTTAACAACAACGAAACATCGAACTCTAGGAGCCATTGTGCTGAGATGAACTCAGGAAAAACAACCGTGACGTCTTTTATACTGAAGTGGGTGGAGCATCACCAGGGGTTGCTAGGTGAGGGGCTGGACTCAGGTGGGGGGGGGGGTTGTCCTGCAGCTTGTGACGTCACAAGCTGCAGGATTTGAAAACGAGACATTTATATCACTGAAAAATAAATATACTTAGAGTAAATATACCACTGGGTGCATTTTTTTGGCCCTAGGACTGTTTTTTTAAGAAGTACATAACCAAAGTTGAGTAAAAAAAACATTAAAAAGTGAATTTTGCATCTTTGGCCCCCTTTAAAACTTCACATAACGAACATAAATGTATTGCCACTTCTTCAAAATATTACAGAAAACTCTTTTACATCAAACTGAACAGAATCAGCAGCATAGCAAGTAACAGGGCTTCATTTGTAAACCGATCAATGCTGGAGAGCAAGTGGGGTGGGGGGTCCTCCCCCAGAAATGTTAGAATAAAGTAGATGTGAGTTCCTGCATTTTGGAGTATTTTAATGGGTTGTTAAACATATGTGCTGCTCGGAAATTTTGTTTTATTTTATTATTATTATTGTTTTTGCAGACCCCCCCAAACACCGGCTTGTGGACCCCCGGGAGTCCGGGGACCGCAGTTTATGAACAACTGCCTTAGAAAACCATTAAGAGCAAACAATGTAATCCTTAATTTCAGGAAATTTTAGCTGAAAAACCTGAAAAACAAAATAAATCCGAATATTTATAGTTTTTGAAACATGTGTGATACTTCACTTTGGACACGTGTAGCTTCAGAAGTGAAGAGCTGTGCTGGAACGTCACATGTTTGCTGCTGTATTTTAAAACAGCACGGTTTGCAACTGGCATGTTGGGCTTTGTGTTAATTTGCTGCTTGTCTTCATGACCTGCAGTCGGTCTGATCTTGTAGGCCTGTCCTGCATCCACTGCAGCGCAACACAACTGGCATCACCAACAACGTCACAAAATCATATTCACGAAAAAATCAAACATCTTGAACAGTTTAAAATCAAAAGCTCAGTCGTGCCAGAATAAAATCTAATTGAAGAAGATGCAACAAAACACGTCATTTCATCACTGCTCAGCTTTTAGTGGTGTACCACGACGTTTGCCTGCATGATGAATCGAGATGAGACAAATAATATTTTTTGCCACAAACTCAGCTGACTGGCCTCTTTTCTCTCTGATTACTTATGTTTCAAGGTTCAAGGTTCTTTATTGTCATTTGCATCACACGCGGCGGTATATATGAGGTGGAATAAAACTGTGTACTCAAGGTTACACTCAAAAATAGCAGTATTTTAATATAAACTATTAAAAAGAAACAGTACTGTATATAGTTCCTCATTTATCACGGGGGATCCATACACCGGCTTCAAACATTATCAGCCAATAAATGGCCATTATTAATTGTTATCATCCCTATATGTAGCGGTCAGACTGCCACTCCTGTACCTCCTAGTGGGTTTAAAGGTACGTTGTTAGTGTTGTTAGCGTTGTTAGCAATGATAATAGGCTCTGTTTTTTGCTTTGTTTGCTCATTATAGCTTCACGTGGTTAAGTTTAGAGTAAAGAGTCTGGCGGTTAGGTTTAGGGTCTTGGTTAGGCTTAGGCACAAGGGTAAGGGGGTTAAGTTTAGGTTTAGTCCTCTAGGTCAGGTGCAAGGTAAGGTTTAGGAAAAGGGTTACATAAGCTGGAAAAAAAGACACTTCCTGGTTTACCCCCATGAGACGCTGCCTATTATCAGTGATAATAGCAATAATAACGAACCTTTAACCTGAGAGACAGCTCTGTTCATCAGGCAGTCAGGATGCTTAACACTCTGCCAGCTCTGCCCTCCCTCCCACTTGTACTGCCTTAATTACAAAAAACTTTCACACATTACCTCACAACACAAAGTTTTTTTTGTTGTTGTTTTTTTTTAACACTGGACTCTGTGTCATCAATACGGGTCATTCACTAAACTCTCGGTCATGTGCTCATTCAGTTTGCACTACTTCTCATATTTGCACTAATGTTTGTATTACATTACTGCCTATAGTCATACTACTGTTTACATTTACTGTTGACATTTATTACTACTGTTTACATTTATTACTACTGTTTACATTTATTACTACTGTTTACATCTAGACTTTTTATATCTACACTACTGCTGATATACAGTATATATTCTTTTTACTAGCCTTATTGCATAATGCCACTTTGTTTCTATACCAATATCAACTACCTCATACATATACTGTGTACATTAACCCCATATGCTGCTTTGTCACTCTTTACAAATGTCAAATGCCAGAACCTTCATTTATTTTATAGATATACTTTTTATACTTTATACTTCGGGACAGTATTACACTCTATTTCATTTTTGCTGTTGGTGAAACTTTTTATACTTTTATACTACTATGGAAAACTACTATGAAAAAACTCAGGACAGTATTACACTCTATTTCATTTTATGATTATGTTTATTAAATGTTGGTGTTTTGGTGTTGGTGAAACTTTTTATACTTTTTTACTACTATGAAAAACTACTATGCAAAAAACTCAGGACAGTACTAAACTTTTATTATTTCATTTTATGCTTGTTTATTAATTGTTTAGTGTTTAAATGGTTACTGTTGCACCGAGGGACTGAGAGAGAAATGCAATTTCAATCCTGTGTATGTCCTGTACATATTGCAGTTCTGACAATAAAGTTGACTTTGACTTTGACTTTGACTTTAAACCTACTTGGAGGTAGGTGGAACAGTCTCACCGCTACATATGGGGATGATAACAACTACCGGTAATAACGGCCATTTAATGGGCTGATTTTTTAAAAATCCAGCCGATCGTACGGTTCATCCATCAATCAGCCAATTGTATGTAATGTCCAATCTTATTTTGAAAAATCACGATAGATCAAGTCCGTGATAAACGAACCCCCAAGTAGCGAGGGACTACTGTACAAGGATCTATACGCTAAACAAAAATAACATAATGTGATACGGTGTACTGTATTAAACAGCAGCCTGAACATGAACATTCTTTTCAGGCCTTAAAAAATAGTAAAACTAATTTTCAGAGCAGGTCAAATTTATAACCCTGGTCAAGAGCCAACCCATTTAAAAATATTATTTAAAAAGAAACCCCCAATTACCATGTTTTTAAATGTCTTGTGTCAAAATATTCATGTGCATTTATGAAATAAACTTTTCTCAACACATATTTTCTATCATTCTAAACATTTTACAGTATTTTTTCCATTAAAAGACCTTCCTTCATTTCTTACGTCTTCCGTTTTTAAATAAACTTTTATGAAACTGACTTCTGATCAAACTAGTTGAATAAGGCTCATTAAAACAGTTTGATCTTTAAAACATTTTGTGGTGAACCAGTTTTATATCACCATTTGCATTTAAACTGTCCAGACAACCTCCTCTCTTGTGTTTTACGATGTGTAACATGAAAAGAAATTTAGATTTAAAATGTAAGTTTAATTTTGACATCCTGAACTCACAATGAGAAAGTCCAAACATTGAAACAACAATATGTTGTGTTTTTTAATATAGTTTTTTTTTTTGTTGTTGGCCTACACAGTTATTTGAAGTGAAAAATAGTGTTTAACTTTGCCAGTGAGTTTTTAAAATCACTTTTTGAAACAAAAAACTCACAGAAAGTGAAACACGCTCAGAATTGTGTTAAATGTTCATTAAAAAGTTTATAAAAAGTTCTAACTCTTAACAGTTACTGGTTTCACTTTGATTCAATTTGTTTAACATCTGTATTTCTTAGAAGATCTGCAATGAAGTTAAAGCAACCTAATGTCAAGTTCAGTCCATTTTTTCATTTTGGGTTTCACTGACTTCTCAAATACAAACATCAGTTCATGATACTCCTTATTTTATGACTGACCAAGTCTATAAAGACATTTATTCTTTATTTTACTGATTTGACAGGAGGGGCAGAGTAAAGAGGACAGACAGTTAAATGCCAGATATAATTGGGGGTCTTGGTTTGTTGCATGCCTTCAATGACATTGTCATTCCTGTCTTCTCCTGCTGTTAAATCTTTCATAGCCTTTAGATGAGATCTTCTCCCCTTCACCCGTGCCCTCCTTTACAAACACGTGAACACGCACACATTCACACACCTTACACATCCCTCGTCCACACTGTCTATTGACTCTTCCCCCCATTAATTATCTTTTCCATCAGTTAAATTATTTAACTCAATTCATAGCTGGTCTTGGCTCACAGGTTCATTGCACATGCTGCTTATTTCTGAGAAAAGACGAGAGCTGTAGGAGAGAGAAGCTGCATCATAACACGATAATCCATTCAGAAGCTGGAAAATAAACCCAATGTCAATTTAATTATGCTTTTTTTATGATGACTATTTTACGGTTACTAGCAATTTGATAGCTAGAAGGATTTAATATTCAATAAAAACAAAATAATGTGACATTTTGGAAACAATTTTGTTCACTTTAATTGTTTGCTTATTTTTGATATACCAAATCTTTTTTTAATCTGTCATTTCAAAAGAAATGGCAGAATTTTTTCTTTTCTTATAATGGTGGACCAAAAAATTAATATTAATCGCATGCTGAAATGTAGCTGAAAAGGAAGAACAAGCTGTTACCAGAAAGTAATAATAATAATAATAATACTTTATTTATAGAGCCCTTTAAAACAACCACAGCTGCAACAAAGTGCTGTACATAAAATCAAGAACAGTTAAACACATAAAAACAAAACAGTTGTTAAAACATTAAGATCAATAAAAAACAATAAAAACAGTGCAGAACAAAATCAGTCTGTGCTAAAAGCCAGTGAGTGAGCCAGAGAAAAAAGCAGAAAGAACAAGTTTGCTGAATTTGGTTTAAATACCATAAGCAGAAATTAGCACAAAATTTTGGAAATTAGCTAAAAAAAAGCTGAAATTAACAGACGAAAAAAATAGCAGCTGGAAAAGTAGAAAGAAGCTTGAGCTACTAGAAGGAAGTGGAAGAAGCTGAAATGAGCTAAAATAGTAGAAATAGCAGAAAAAGTTGAAACTAGCAGAAATAAGCTGAAAGGAGCATTACAAGCTGAAATTGGCTAAATAACTTAAAGGCTGAAAGTAGCAGAAATTACTATCTGAAAACAGCTGAAATTATCTAAAAATGCTAAAATGTTAGCTGCAAAGGTAGAACAAGCTTAAATTTGCAGAGGAAGTGCAGAGCACAATTTTGCGCATTTAGGCTGAAAGAAGCAGAAATTGGCATAAAAAGTGGAAATTATCTGGAAAAAGCTGAAATTAGCAACAAAAAAAGAAAAGAAAAAAAGGCTGATAAGTAACAAAAAAAAGGCAGAAAAAATCTTAAATGATCAGAAGGAAGTGGATTGAGCACAGTTTTGCTGAATTAGGCTGAAAAAAAAACAGAAATGAGTGAAAAAAATGTGGAATTGGCTTAAAAAGCTAAAATTAAAACAGCTAAACAATAGTCAAAATAGCAGAAATAGCTGAAAGGAGTACTGTATAACAAGCTGAAATCAGCAGAAAGAAGTTAGAAGAAGCACAAAAATGTTGTTAGCAGAAAGAGTCTGAAAAAAGCACAAAACAGCTGAGAAAACAGCTGAAATGAGCTGTAAGTAGCTGAAAAAATGTTTACATATGCACAAGGAAGCTGAAAGAAGCTAAACTAGAACAAAATGTGAAAGGAGCAGTAACATTTGTAAACAGATGTAAAAATTTGAAGGATGTAAAATGAGCTCAATTAATTTCCTACGAAAAAGAAAATGGCAAAAAAGGCTAAATATAAAAATAAATAAAAAAGCTAAAGTTCCACCAATACCAAAAGTCTTAGCACCCTTCTTCTCTTGAAAGAGCTGAACGTTTTGATATAGGATTTGTTGAAATAGCACAAAAATTGGGGCACGAGAAAGATACTGAAAAATGTATGGAAGAAAAATGGATCACAATAAAATAGTGATCCATAATAGCTTCACAAACGTTCACATAATTAAATAATAAAAAAAATAAAAAAACATAAGCTTGCACTAAACTGAGGCAGAATGTGAAAAGTTGTTATATAAACTTGGAGATAAAGTCAAGTGGGTCTCCTAGCATGTGCTTCATAATTAACGTCTTTACTGGGAGCAATA
>JBBPBX010059865.1:0-15873 GCA_038048925.1 Garcialebias charrua
TGCTGGTTCTAGTGTGAGTGGCACTTTTCTTTCCTTTCTAAGAAATATGATCAAACCTAAAATTATTTGATGAGAATGATTTTCCCACTTCCACCCAGGGAACATGAATTATTTCCTTCAGTCAGACACACTTTCCTTTATTGTCTTAAAAAGTACAAAACACACAATTTACTTTTCTGTTGATGATCTAAAGGCATCTGTGAAAACAATATTGACCGAAGACATTTTAGTTATGTTAATTTAAATGATGAGCTCATTTGTAACAATTCAGTTTATTGATAAAGCATCAAATCACAACAAAGTTGTCTCAGAGCACTTTACAGAAACATTCACATAGAAAAGTTGTCTATGTACGGAGGCAGCAGACTCGTTGGATCTTCACTTCATCACAGTCTTCCATCCTGAGCAAGCACAAAGGAGACAGTGGAAAGGAAAAACTCCCTTTTAACAGGAAGAACCCTCCAGGCTCAGGACAAGCGGCCATCTTCTTTGAGCAGCCGGTGTAGATGAAGGGGATGTAGAGTAAAAAAAGTTTGTAAGTTTCCAGGTCTGTTAGAGGCAAGGAAAGATTTTTAGTTTTATTTTTCATTTTGAACAGTTCTCTGGAAGTCTGGAATACTTCAAATGTTTCTGAGCTTCACACATTGCTTAGGAAATACTCTAAAGTACACAGTACTATAAAGAACCATCTACTTATTTAATCCATCCAGTATCTTCCACTTGTTCTGGAGTCAGGCTGAGCAGGGAGGTCCAGACATCTCTCTCCATAGACATCTCTCTCCATAGACATCTCTCTCCATAGACATCTCTCTCCATAGACATGTCTCTCCATAGACATCTCTCTCCATAGACATGTCTCTCCATAGACTTCTCTCTCCATAGACATGTCTCATTTGTCCTGGGAACGCCTTGGAGTCCTCTAAGAAGAGATGTCTATGGAGAGACATGTAGTCTCTGCAGCGTGTCTGGGGTCTCCTCCCAGTCAGACATGCCTGAACCACCTCACCTGGCTCCTCTGGATGAGGAGGAGCAGTGGTTCTCCTCTGGATGTGGAGCAGCAGTGGTTCTCCTCTGGATGTGGAGCAGCAGTGGTTCTCCTCTGGATGTGGAGCAGCAGTGGTTCTCCTCTGGATGTGGAGGAGCAGTGGTTCTCCTCTGGATGTGGAGCAGCAGTGGTTCTCCTCTGGATGTGGAGGAGCAGTGGTTCTCCTCTGGATGTGGAGCAGCAGTGGTTCTCCTCTGGATGTGGAGCAGCAGTGGTTCTCCTCTGGATGTGGAGCAGCAGTGGTTCTCCTCTGGATGTGGAGCAGCAGTGGTTCTCCTCTGGATGTGGAGCAGCAGTGGTTCTCCTCTGGATGTGGAGCAGCAGTGGTTCTCCTCTGGATGAGGAGGAGCAGTGGTTCTCCTCTGGATGAGGAGGAGCAGTGGTTCTCCTCTGGATGTGGAGGAGCAGTGGTTCTCCTCTGAGTCTCTCCTGATGACTGAACTTCTGTCTCTGAGGGAGAGTCCAGCTGCAGAGGAAACTCACTTCAACCTCCTGGATCACGACCTCATTCTTTCAGTCTCTACAGACTTCATGACCAGAGGTGAGGGGAGGAACATAGACTGACCAGTAAACAGAGAGCTTTGTCTTACAGTTCAGCTCCTCTTCACCACAATGGACCAGCACAGAGTCCACAATACTGCAGACACTGCACAAATCTGTCTGCCAGTCCCACGCTCCATTCTTCCCTCCCTCATGAACAAAACCCAGAGATACTTGAACTCCTCCGCTTGAGGCAGAACCTCAGCCTGAATCCAAAGAGAAACCCAGTCTTGTCTGGTTGAGGACCATCACCTCACATCTGGAGATTCTCATTTCACACTCGTCTGTGAAAACCTCAAATTTCCTAAATTCTAACCTCTCAGCATCAGCGACAGGAGACATGGGATCGACTTGGGACCCGAAGGACCCAGGTTCGAACCCCGGCCACTACCCACCTTGGGGTGTCTATGAGTGCACACCTATTTCCCCAGCTCCCCGGGCGCTTTCTATGGCTGCTCACTGCACCACCTGGTGGTGGTTGGGTTAAATGCAGAGACGAATTTCGTCTTGTATGGGAAACATACACAGATGACAAAATGTGACATTTTATTTCATTTATTTATTGGCGTACCACTTGTTTGTTTTCTTTAGTTTAAGCCATGAGACTTAGCCACGAGTTGAGTTGTGCAAGAAGAAATCTGAGTCTAAATTCTAACAGCAGGTCTACTGAGGAGGACTAGAAGACGAGGGACACAGAACAGGGCACGAGGACAGATCCTAGCATCCTTCACTCGTCCTCTTACAACTCTCAGGTTACCTTGCTTTCTGTTCTTCAGCACAGATGACTGGGGCACCAAGCTGATGTCCGTGATGTCAAAAGTGACATTAGTGGGGTAAGAGGTTACATCAGATCTAATGTCCGAGCTGTGCTCAGACTGCACACTGTCGGGTCGGGGAAACACCCGATGGGTTTCACTGCAGGAGCGAATGCTTGGGCTCCGACACGTAAACCTACACGGCAGAGGGAGCTGTGACAGCAGGCGGAGCCGTTTATTGTGACTTACATCACATTTGTTTGCTGGAGTGGGGGCGTTTGGAGGGAGGAAATTAGAATGAACACATACACAGTCAGTTTTAAGACCAGAATCAAGGTCAGTGTGAAGGGGTCAAATGTCGTCTTACTTGTGGCAATGTTGGTCGCTGTGAAAGAGTCGGCTAAGCCCGATGCCTGGCTGGTTATGCTGGCCTCACTGGCCCTGCGATGGCAACGAAGATGGTGAACACCTGGGGACGTGGAGGGTGGACACTGCACATCAACCAGATGGGACTGAGGAGATTCAGCTGAAAATAAAACAACAATAAATGGTTAAGCCAGAAAAAATGCCCCAAATCCAACTTCTTGCACATTCTTACGACCCATATCGGTTTGGATGTGATCAATTCACGTGTTTCAAATCCGCCCCTGTTCATTTCCATTTGTGGTAGTGTCAGAGACTTTCTGGTCAAAGGTTATGAATGTTTTTCTTGTGCTTTATTATAGCTGAGAACATTTTCCCTTCTGCCCTGAGAACAAGCGACACGATCGTCTCCCAAAACAACCGAATGGTCTCTCTCTTATCTCTTATCTCTAGCACTTTGAGATTTTTATTAATGAAAAGTGTGGTATAAATTGAATTCATTATTATTATTATCTCGAACTGAAGGGATGCCCGTGCACTGTATTTGTGAAGACAAAGAGTGCAGCTGGCTTCAAGGACACCCACTGCACTATGTTGAACTCTGCTGAGCTGATAATGTTATAAAAGATAACACAGCTCATTTCTGTGTCTGGTCTTCATGCATATACATGTACGTATGTTCATGTATGTAACCTGTCCTGAAACTGGACCTCGCAAGTAAAAATGCAGGTTAAAATCTTCACTTGCCATGAGAATGGTTCTTTTGAGTAAACGTGAGAGAACGAGAAAATTCTCCAACAGGTATGAATCATATTCATCTCTGATCATTCTCAATGCAACAGTCATGTGCCATTCATTCCACCTTTATATCATTAAAGTACGGGTATGATCCAAATAATAATATCAGTGCTAGTGTCATGCACTTTAAGCTTCTAACATCTAGAAGTTTGGCTTCATCTTTTTTAAATTTTTTGTCCCCCGTGGCAGAGCGAAAAGGGGAATTGTAAATACCATCTGTCCTTCAGACCATCCGTGCATGTTGTGAACATAACTTCAAGGAAAAATACGAGGTGCAGACTTTCATTTTGGTGTGTGGTTGCATCTAGGTGTAAAAAAAAGTCCCCCCCAAAAACTGGAGCACCAAGTCAAAATCCAAGATGGCCACCGGCCACCCTGATGAGGAAACTATGCTTTCTAGTTTTTATATTGCTTAAAATTATAGTTTCCTCAAATTATTGGGGTGATCCTTGGGGTGGCCAAAGAATAATCTACAGGAGTCAGGGCCACCATTGGCCGCCCCCTGACTCCACCATTACACCAGGTGGTGGATAAAACAGCTCCCTCCACTCATCCGTCACTCTGCACCAACACACAGTCTAACTTCTCCTGGACATCTTGCACCAAAACATTAAGGTTTTCTTACACCCTCTGTTCAGTTCCAGTCCAGAAAAACACTCATCTACAAAACTACAAACATTCATTATTCCAGTCCCTCAGTGATGTGACATCACAGTTTTTATAGAGACCTTTTATACGCCTAGATGCAGCCACACACCAAAATGGAAGTCAGTACCTCACTTATTTTTTAAGTTTATGTTCACAACATCCATGCATGGACGAACGGACGGATGGTATTTCCAATCCCCCCTCTTCGCTCGGTGCTGCGACACAGGACAATAAACTAGGTGAACGTTTTATTCAAATACCAGTACGTATATGTAGTAAAAATGTAGACGTAGGAAGAGATTGTTTGCAAAGGAGACACACTAAAACATCTTATACAGTGTTGCACCCCGGCTTCCAGGGACTCCAAGTGGCTTCAGAAAAATAGTTCAATTTCTTGTCACTCGTTAAAAGTTTGATTAGTTTCTAGGTAATTAATTAGCTGAAGGCAGGTTGGGTTAGGTAGCTGAAGCAGTTAGCTTTCAAAGAGAAGTAACTTTTAGAAAAATTTGTAGAACCTTCCATTCATTCCAACAAGACCAAATTAGTTAAATACTTTGAACAATTATAAAACTTACACATTCCAAAATCAAAGTCGTAATGTCCCGATCAAGTTGATTGTTTTGATGCTTCAATGTTTAAAATAGGGCAGCACGGTGGCGCAGTGTGTAGAGCTGCTGCCTCTCAGCAAGCAGGTTACCCTGGTTCAAATCCCGGTCCAGGGCCCTTTCTGGGTAGAGTTTGCATGTTCTCTCTGTGCTGCGTGGGTTTCTTCCCACAGACCAAAACATGCATTAGAGTCATGAATCAACCTAGTGTCCCTGTGATGGACTGGAGACCTGTCCACGGTGTCCCCCGCCTCTCGCACAGTGATGACAGGACATGGGCACCAGTGACCCACAAGACCCAAAAAGGAAGAAGTGGGTAAAGATAATGGATGGACGGATAGATGTTTAAAATATACAGCTGTAGTTAGAGTTCAAAAAATATACAGAAGAAACTAAAAAGAAAAAGTGAATCATCTTATTGTTCCATATGTTCCTAACAGAGCAGTTCACTCTCAGACTGCAGGTTTACTTGTGGTTCCTAGAGTTTCCAAAAGCAGAATGGAGGAAGATCTTTCAGTTGTCAGGCTCCTCTCTTGTGGAACCAACTTCCAGTTTGTGTCCATGAGGCTGACACGTTGTCCAGTTTGAAGACTGGGATTAACACTTTACTTTTTCATAAATCCTATAGTTATGGCCGGCTTGGGTTTCCTGAGCTGTCCCTTAGTTCAGCTGCTAGAGGCTTAGACTGCTGGAGGACAAACTGACCACATGTCCTCTCTGCTGCTGTCTTTACTTACTCTGCTCTACCTGTTTGTAATTATTTCTATCTTAACACATTTTAGTCTGTCCTCCTACAGAAAGTACACCTGGACTATAGAAAGTACACCTGGACTATAGAAAGTACACCTGGACTATAGAAAGTACACCTAGAAAGTACACCAGGACTATAGAAAGTACACCTAGAAAGTACACCTGGACTATAGAAAGTACACCTGGACTATAGAAAGTACACCTGGACTATAGAAAGTACACCTGGACTATAGAAAGTACACCTGGACTATAGAAAGTACACCTGGAACATAAAAATTCACCAGGACTATAGAAAGTACACCTGGACCATAGAAAGTACACCTGGACTATAGAAAGTACACCTAGAAAGTACACCTAGAAAGTACACCTGGACTATAGAAAGTACACCTAGAAAGTACACCTAGAAAGTACACCTGGACCATAGAAATTCACCAGGACTATAGAAAGTACACCTGGCCTATAGAAAGTACACCTGGACTATAGAAAGTACACCTGGACCATAGAAATTCACCTGGACTATAGAAAGTACACCTGGACCATAGAAATTCACCAGGACTATAGAAAGTACACCTAGAAAGTACACCTGGACTATAGAAAGTACACCTGGACTATAAAAAGTACACCTGGACTATAGAAAGTACACCTAGAAAGTACACCTGGACTATAGAAAGTACACATAGAAAGTACACCTGGACTATAAAAAGTACACCTGGACCATAGAAAGTACATATGGACTATAAAAGGTACACATGGACCAGAGAAAGTACACCTGGACTATAGAAAGTACACCTGGACCATAGAAAGTACATCTGGACTATAAAAGGTACTCAGGGACCAGAGAAAGTACACCTGGACTTTAGAAAGTACACCTGGACTATAGAAAGTACATCTGGACTATACAAAGTATACCTGGACTATAGAAAGTACACCTGGACTATAGAAAGTACATCTGGACTATAAAAAGTATACCTGGACTATAGAAAGCACATCTGGACTATAAAAAAACATCTGGACCAGAGAAAGTATCTCTGGACTATAGAAAGTACCTCAGGACTATAGAAAATACACCTAGACTATAGAAAGTACACATAGACTATAAAAAGTACACCTGGACCAGATAAAGTACACCTGGACTATACAAAGTGCACCTGGACCATAGAAAGTACAACTGGACTATAGAAAGTACACCAGGACTATAGAAAGTATGTTTGGACTATAGAAAGTACACCTGGATTATATAAAGTACACCTGAACTATAAAAAGTATGCCTGAACTATAAAAAGTATGCCTGGCCCATAGAAAGAAAGCCTGGACTATAAAAAGTACACCTGAACTATAAAAAGTATGCCTGGACTATAGAAAGTACACCTGGACTATAAAAAGTACACCTGGACTATAGAAAGTACACCTGGACTATAGAAAGTACAACTGGACTATAGAAAGTACACCAGGACTATAGAAAGTACGTTTGGACTATAGAAAGTACACCTGGATTATATAAAGTACACCTGAACTATAAAAAGTATGCCTGAACTATAAAAAGTATGCCTGGCCCATAGAAAGAAAGCCTGGACTATAAAAAGTACACCTGAACTATAAAAAGTATGCCTGGACTATAGAAAGTACACCTGGACTATAAAAAGTACACCTGGACTATAAAAAGTATGCCTGGACTATAGAAAGTACACCTGGACTATAAAAAGTACACC
Source organism: Garcialebias charrua (assembly GCA_038048925.1). Classification (NCBI taxonomy): domain Eukaryota; kingdom Metazoa; phylum Chordata; class Actinopteri; order Cyprinodontiformes; family Rivulidae; genus Garcialebias; species Garcialebias charrua. The sequence goes on from JBBPBX010059865.1 coordinate 7,214, forward strand.
TGGACTATAAAAAGTATGCCTGGACTATAGAAAGTACACCTGGACTATAGAAAGTACACATGGATTATAGAAAGTAGTACACCTGGACCATAGAAAGTACACCTGGACCATAGAAAGTACACCTGGACAATAAAAAGTACGCCTGAACTATAAAAAGTATGTCTCGACTATATAAAGTACACCTGCACTATAGAAAGTACACATGGACTATAAAAAGTACACCTGGACCAGAGAAAGTACACCTGGACCAGAGAAAGTATGCCTGGACTATAAAAAGTATGCCTGGACTATAAAAAGTACACCTGGACTATAAAAAGTATGCCTGGACTATAGAAAGTACACCTGGACTATAGAAAGTACACCTGTATTATAGAAAGTACGCCTCGACTATATAAAGTACACCTGCACTATAGAAAGTACACCTGGACTATAAAAAGTACACCTGGACCAGAGAAAGTACACCTGGAGCAGAGAAAGTACGCTTGGACTATAGAAAGTACACCTGGACTATAGAAAGTACACCTGGACTATAGAAAGTGCACTTGGACTATAGAAAGTACACCTGGACTATAGAAAGTACACCTGGACAAGTCATTCTGTTTCTGTTTCTACTTCCTGTCCTCTCAAACCCAGCCGGTTGAAGCAGATGTCCGCTCACCCTGAGCATGGTTCTGCTGGAGGTTTCTTCCTGTTAAAAGGGAGTTCTTCCTTTCCACTGTCTCCTTTGTGCTTGCTCAGGGTGGGAGACTGTGACAAAGAGAAGACTCAACACAAACTGCTGCTTCCTGAGAGAGAAAACTTTACTAATTTTCTTTTATAATATATATGTTTCTGTTCAGTGCCCTGAGATGACTTCTGTTGGGACTTGGAGCTACAGAAATAAACTGAATTAAAATTGAATGCTTACTGAGCAGTTAAGAATTGAGAAAGCTTATCGGATGATGAGCGAAACGTCTTCTGTTACAAATAAAGTCCAGTTGATCTTGTATTGAACGCCTTTTTTGATTTATCATGTCCTGGACGACTGAGAATCTTCACCAGCAAATTACTGAGCAGTTACACAACAAAGAGAGCAGCAGGACTGACAGCATACCGTCTGTGTGGACCTGTGAGGTCTGGGAGTTGATCATGGGAACAGAGATGGTGGTCTCGTTGCCAGAGCTTTCCTGCCAGTAGTGAGCTGCATTGCTGCTGGACTCCTTCAGCACCTGGGGGTTACTCTGCACAGTGTCAACTAAAAGGCCAGAGATGAAAAGGAGACATAAACAGCTAATATGTACTGTGACCTTTGTGAAAGTTGCATTGCAGTTGCGTTTGCAAGTCCAGAGGTCTCACCCAGGAGAGCAGAGTGTCCATCACCTAGAGGGAAGCGCTGATAGCGTGGGACGCTGAAGGGGGGCAGCACGTGAAAGCGCTTTTCAAGGAGAGGCTCAAGGCGAGAGGCTGAAGGGTCAGCTGGATGAAACAGGTTGTAAACTTGCTGACAGGCTGGACGTAAAACTGACACTGGAACACAAGATGACACGAGACCACAATAAACGTCCCTTATGAAACAGAACCAAATGGACTTTAAAAGGACAGAATCAAGTCCGCACAACATGACAACTCACTTTTATGAGACATCAACAGCATTTATATCTAATATTAGGTGTTCATAATTAGTGTTTTATAAAATTATAAATGGTACCACTGTCCCCCATCGTAGAGGGATTTGAATAGTGAATGTTTTTAGTTTTGGAGATGAGTAGTTTTTTGGATTGAAATTCAACAGGGCATGCAACTAAACCTTAATGTTTTTGGTGCAAGTTACTGAAGTTACAATGACAAGAAAAAAAGAGGTATTTTAAAATGTTGCTTATATGAGGCATCGCAGAGAGACGCGTCATCCAGAGAGTGAGTATCCTAGGAGTGGACGGAGCAATTTTATCCACCACCAGGTACAATGGTGGAGCATAGGATGGTCCATACGTATATTTGGTGCCAGGCCACTTTAGGCCAAAGGAGAATTGATTTGTAATCATGTCATCAGACTGTAGCCCTATGTCTTGGACACTCAGGTGGAGAGTAGCAGAAATGTCAGCTGATTACCACCTGATGGTGAGTTGGATCTGGTGGTGGGAGAGGCGGTCAGACAGACCTTGTAAACAAACACATGGTGAGGGTGAACTGGAGTTCCAGGAGCTGTGGCCAAAGGACCCACTGGTGGACACCAGCAGTGAGACCTTCAGGGCTTGGCTATCCCAGAGGACTACAGAAGCCGCTGACACATACAGGGTGGCCAGAAGATCTGCAGTTTAGGTGGTTGCGGATACAAAAGGCATGTAAGGAGTTTGGGGTGGCCATGGAGGCGGACTTTGGTTGGTCTTGAAAAGCTTCTGGCAAACTGTTCTCTGACTCAGAAAAGGAAAGGAGGCACTGTCCCAGGCTGCGCTTGGATTGGGTGGGGAACTGCTGACCCAGACTGTGGATATTGTTGAGTAATGTAAGGAGCACTGTGAGGATTTCCTTAATCCATCCACCATGTCCATCGTTGAGGAGACCAAGTCTGAGGACTCGTGAAGACAAGTCCATGATCATGGAAGAGGTCATGGAGTTAGTCAAAAAGCTCATTGGTGGCAGGGTGCCAGGAATGGACGAGATTCACTCTGAGATGCTAAAGGCTCTGGATATTGCGGGGCTGTCATTGTTGATATATCTCTTCAATGTCACATGGAGGACTGGGACAACACCTGTGAAGTGGCAGACTGGGGTTGTAGTTCCCATTTTTAAAAAGGGGGACTGGAGAGTGTGTCCAAACAATCGAGAGATCACACATCTCGTCCTGCCCGGGAAAGTTTACTCCACGGCATTGGAAGGGAAGTTCCGACCGATTGTTGAACTTCAAATTCTGGAGGAACAGTGCGGCTTCTGTCTGAGACTTGGAAATGCGGACCAGATCATCACCCTTGAAGAACTGCTAAGGGGGTCATTGGAGTTTGCCTCTCCAGTCTACGTGTTTTGTGATTCTGAAGAAAGCTTATGAGAGTGTTCCTCGAGGCATTCTGAGGGGGTGCTGTGAGAGTATGGGGTACCTGGGCTGCTTTTAACAGCTATCCAGTACCTGTAGAACCAAAGCAGATGCTGTGTCCACATTTTTGGCACAAAGTCAAGCTCATGCTAGGTGCAGGTTGGACTCCAACAGGACTGTCCCTTGACTCCATCCCTGTTTGTGGCATTCATGGACAGGATCTTGAGAAGCAATCATGGGGAGGAGGATGTATGGTTTGAGAACATCAGGGTCTAATCTCTGCTCTATGCCGATGATGTGGTTCTGTCGGCATCCTCAGGCCAAGACCTTCCGAGTGCACTGCAGCAGTTAGCAAGCGAGTTTGAAGGGACTGAGATGAGGGTAATTTCCTCCAAGTCTGAGGCCAGAAAAAGGGTGGAATGCCCCCTTTAGGTCAAGAGGGTGTCTTTGCCCATATACAAAAGATTTAACACAGTTGCTCAGATTTTAAGAATAACCTTTGAAGTACAGGAGGATTAGAAGCTCGGACAATGTTGACAGCACATAGTTTCGAATCGGATTGCGTCATCATAATCAAGACAAAGGTTTTCTTAAAGGTTCAGTATGCAGCTTTTTAACACGCTGGCACTTAGAAACATTTTGAACAGAGACACGTTTCTGGTCCCTCCTCACTCAGAGCCATATATGACTCAGCTCTACCTCGCTCGCGCTGCAGCCTGGAATGCTCCGCCTCCTCTACATGTCCGTTTCAGCGCTGCAAAGTTCTGTGATTATATGTTAATAAAACCTTCTAAAAATAAAATAAAAACATGGAGCACTGGTCCAGCAAAACAAAAACACCCTGAAACCTGCAGAGCTTCACACAGCCACGTTGGACATGATTTAATTGCTCGTGACAAATTGATCCACTTCCTCATTTCTGTCAGTGCAGGTCTGGAGGGGAGGAAGCGATCACTTGACTTTTGGCAAAAAAAAACAAAATAAAAGTTCAGAGCAGGGATGAAGAAGGGATATTTAATACATTTGTGTCACATACAAAACAGTTTTGCATCGCTTTGAAATTATTTCAACAAGAACCTGCGGGGCTCGCTGCAGGCTGACAGGCGGGGGCGTGGGTTAGGGGGTGAAAAGTAAGAAGCTCTGTTTTTATTGGCTGGTAGTAAACTCTGTTTTTATTGGCTGGTTAACCGCGGGGCGCTCTTGGCTTTTTATAAATGCTTTTATTACCACCGGGAGACGCCAGAGGACTATAGTTTTTTTGAGAGATTACATGTCAAACATCAATGTATCAGGAGATAAGGGCAGAGTGAAGAAATATGTTTAAAAAATAAGCTACATACCCCAGCTTTAATGTTTCCTCAAGCTTTTAAAAATGACAACAGTTAAGAATCAGAACTTTTATTTTGTTTTTTCTTCTTGTTGGACAAAAACAGCCAGAATAAATAACTGGTACAAGTTCAAGTTTAAGGTAACAACGTGTTATATTAGTTATAATTTGAAAATTCTTGAAACGGATTTTAAAAATGAACAGTCGATTATAGGCTCTGCTAAGCCCTCAATGTTTGCACACCCTAACCATGTCTCTTCTTTCAAGCATGCTTTTCTTCCCTTCTTCTTTCTACCTTCCTTCCATCTATCCATCCATCCATCCATCCATTCATCCATCCATCCATCATCTTCTTGTTCTGAAATCAGGTCTCGGGGGCAGCATCTTGAGCAGGGAGGTCCAGACATCTCTCTCCACAGCCTCTTTCAGCTCTTCTGGGAGGACTCCAAGGTGTTCCCAGGACAACTGAGAGACGTAGTCTCACCACCTTGTACTGGGTCTTCCCCAGGGTCTCCTCCCAGTCGGACATGTCCGAAGTATCTCCCTAGGGAGGCTCCCAGAGAGTATCCTTACCAGACGATGAACCACCTCAACTGGCTCCTCTCAATGTGGAGGAGCAGTGGTTCTACTCCGTCTCTCCTGATAACTGAACTTCTCATCCTGTCTCTGAGGGAGAGTCCAGCTACCCTGCAGAGGAAACTCATTTCAACCTCCTGGATCCACAATCTCATTCTTTCAGTCACTACTCATAGTTCATGACCAGAGGTGAGGGGAGGAACGTAGACCGACCAGTAAATTTTCATTCATTCATTCAACCTTAATTTAAACAGATAAGTCACATTGAGCCTCAGAGACTCATTTACAAGTGAGATCTGTTGGACAGACAATAAAAGTGGTGAAAAATGACACATAAGGTTTGGAGACAAAAAAAAAAAATCCCTAAAACATTTTTACCTCTGAAGGTCAAAAATGTGGTAATGAAAAAAATTTCGCACACAAGCACATAATGAAGCTGACATTACGCAGGGGGCGGACCTCAAAGTTCGTTGCATGCCAGGCCGTACTGCAGAGTTCAGATAGAATCACTCAGTTCATGGAGATCTGTGCACACTCATGGGGGGGGGGGGAGATGCCGAGGACGGAGCCAGAGTCGAATCCAGAGTCCTGAAATGATGACAGAATGTTTATTCAGCTGGGCTCCTCTGAAAAGTCTGTGGAATTCCTCAGTAGAAGGGTTGGGGGGGTGAGAGCGTCAAGTTTACAAAACTTCTCAGGCGTGTTGAGATAAGACGGCCTGTCAAGGCCAGTCGGGAGCCAAATTTCAGATAAACACGATTGTTTTGGGAACAGGCAGAACTTTAATGACATCTACCTTCAGTCTGTGTCTGTCCATTCGCTTCTGAAAATGTCCAAATTAAAAATGACCATACCAATGGAACGTGCCTGAGAAAATCCCCGAGATGTAATCCATTCAGCCAAAAGTCTGGTTTCTCGAGACATGAATCAAGCATCATGTAAGGCAGGCAGCCTGACCAGGTCCAGATTAGCTGCCGACGTCTTCCTTGTGTGTTGATAGACCAGGAACCAGCCGAATCCAAAAAGCAGGAACCAGTTATCATAAATCCAATTAAATATGCGTCCTTAAGATCCACAGATGACAGCAGAGATAGACACGTCATCAAGTCTTCCAAGTCGATGAGATATCCAGCTGTGTGCATGTCAACAGGACAAATTGTCTCGCCTACAGCCTGTCTTCTTGTTGAAGAAATGTTATCAGTTGTGTTGAGGGACCAACTGACCAAATTGAAGTCCATAGTTATGATTCTGAAGATTTTGTAGAAGAAAGGCTCTCAGACAGTTTCACAGACAAGACAAAGCAAAAGCAAAGCGGAGACCGAGAGGAGACGTCCGCCCTTGAGAAGAGCAAGTGATGAATGACAGAGAGCTTTGCCTTACAGCTCAGCTCCCTCTTCATCACAATGGACTGACACAGAGTCCACAATACTACAGACGCTGCTTTATCTGTCTGTAAATCTCACACTCCATTCTTCCCTCACTCGTGAACAAAACCCCCAAAATACTTGAACTCCTCCACTGGAGGCAGAACCTCACCCTTGACCCAAAGAAAGCAATCCACCCTTTTGTGACTGAGAACCATGGCCTCAGATTTGGAGGTGCATGCTTTTCCAAACAGGAAAATGCTACAAAATACCTTCTTCCGTTTTGCACTTACTGTATGGGGAACATCAAACGTAATACAAGTAGCCTTCCTCACCATCTAAGGAGGGGACCACAGTCTTCCTCAATGCAAGCACCAGCCCCAGAGGAGAACCGAACAGAAAGAAGTCAGTCACTTCAAAGTCAAACTTTCCCAAGGAGCCCCCCTCCAACATGGTGCTATTACTGGAACGTCTTGACCCGGGATCTCCGTGGAGAACACTGGAGTGCAGACTGGTCAGAGAGAACAAATCAAAAGACAATTGTAGCCGAAATCCTGCCAAGTGTAAACCATTTGTGCTCATCTCCATCTCACCTGGACAGGAAGGCTTGGTGGTGTTTGATGGTGTCCAGCTCGTAGGTTGACGAGTCACTGCGCTTGCGTGGAAGTTGTTTCTTGGGGTCATCAGGCCCAGAGCAGCGAGGAATGTCAATGTTGCTGCGACTGAGATGACGGCTTTCTTCCAGTGATGGTGAGAATGGAGATATGCTGCTTATGGCAATACTTGGAGAAAGACGTTCTGTGTCCTGTAGCAAAAAGAAAGAGAGAGAAAAAACTATTTTAAGTTCTTGTGAAAAAGTTGTTTGTCTTTAAACTGCTCCCTTCTGCAGGGGTCGCCATCGAGCAAACATCCAAAGAAAGATTTGATATTTGGCCACTTTGATTCAGGTCTCTCTTGTAAAAAAGTCCCGAGGCTCAATGGGACTAACGTGTATAAATAAAGGTTGAAGGAATTTGTTTTTTCTACAGCACTGACCACCAAGCTCCCATTTTCCATCATCAAAACCTTTTTGTTTCAAAGACAGACAAGTCAACCCTTCACTTCCTGCGTTGCTACTGTTTCCATCACAGTTTTACTAAAACATTTGGAAAGTTTTACTAAATTTACATAATTTTGTTTGGTAAAGTTCAATCACTGGGTACAATGAGAAAGTTAGATAAATACCCTGTTTTAAATATTTTACTTAGCTTAGCTTTACTGTTTAGATTAACAGCAAAATTGTATTAGACAGTGTCTATAACCATCTTGGCTTGTTTGGCTTGTATTTGCTTTTGATGAGCGTCATTATTTCACCATGTGAGTGTGTTGCTGTGCAGATGTGTCTTTGGGTTAAAGCAAGGGTCTGTTGCTCTGGAGCCACATGCGGCTCTTTGGTCCCTCTGTAGCGGCTTTTTCAAGATTCGACCAAAACGAACACAAAATTGAATTTTATTGGTTGTTAAACATCAATAGTTTTTCAAAATACCCTGATGCATGCTCAATAATCCAGGTAGAAAAATCTAAAAAAGCTAAGTCTGGTCCTCTGGACATTCAAAAAAACAAAAAAACAAAACAAAGCAAAAAATTGTAGAAACGTTTCGTCTTTCGTCCGAAAGACTTCCTCAGTCTGAGGTGCTGGGTTCAGCTCAGTCTTATAAATAGCACCCTCTCACAGTGTTACACAACCAGTTGGCTGATGACAGCCTGAAACCAGCTGCTCACATGATCAAGGAGGACCATCAGCCTAACAATGGATCGTTAGCACCCTGATGGTTGTTTGCTATTCACAGAGGGCTGAGTGATACCAGCAATATTACTCATGACAATACCAGCTGAGTGATACCAGCAATAACAGCATTGTAGGAGGGGGACAGTTGAACTCGGAGGCCTCCACCCCTGTTTAATGATGGGCGGTTTCTTTTCACAAAGATGGCCTCCTTTACTCCTCTCTCAAACCATCGTTCCTCTCTATCAAGGATGTGAACATCTTCATCCCTGAAAGAGTGACCGCTGGCCTGGAGATGAGTGTAGACTGCAGAGTCCTGACCTGATGATGTTGATCTTCTGTGCTGGGCCATCCTTTTGGCCAGTGGCTGTTTAGTTTCCCCGATATAAGACTGATCACAGCCCTCCTGACACTGAACAGCATACACAATGTTACTCTGTTTTTGCCGGGGGACTGGATCTTTGGGATGAACCAGTTTTTGCCGTAATGTATTTTGAGGTTTAAAAGCCACTGGGACGTTGTGTTTAGAAAATAAACGTCTCAATGTCTCTGAAACCCCTGCAACATATGGAATGGCCACTGGTCTGGGTCTGGGTTCCTTCTTTTCACCTGATGGCTGGC
>JBBPBX010059868.1:7375-21627 GCA_038048925.1 Garcialebias charrua
GTATTTTTATTCTTACAGAATTTGTGTTCTCTCCATATCAGTTTGTTCATTCATTCATTCAACCTTTATTTATACAGGCTGGACTCGTTGAGCCACGGGGACTCATTTACAAGAGGGACCTGTCTCACTCACACCTAGGGTCAATTTAGAGTTAACAATCAGCCTAACATGCATGTTTTTGGACTGTGGGAGGAAACCGGAGCACCCGGAGAAAACCCACGCATGCACGGAGAGAACATGCAAACTCCACCCAGAAAGGCCCCCGGACCAGGATTTGAACCGGGGACCTGCTCGCTTAGAGGCAGTCAAAGTCAAAGTCAACTTTATTGTCAGAACTGCAATATGTACAGGACATACACAGGACCGAAATTGCGTTTCTCTCAGTCCCTCGGTGCAACAGTAACAATCTAAACACTAAACACTAAAACATTTAATAAACATAAGCATAAAATAGTAAAATAGTAAAAAAGTGTAACACTGTCCTGAGTTTTTTCATAATAGTATAAAAGTATGAAAATTTACACCAACACTGAAACACCAAACACCCCTAAAACACCAAACACCCAATGAACATAAGCATAAAATGAAATAATAAAAGTGTAATACTGTCCTGAGTTTTTGCATAGTAGTATAAAAAGTATAAAACGTATACAGTATCTATAAAATAAACTGAAGTTTCTAGCGTTGACATTTGCAAAGAGTCATCAACATCTCCAAAAGTTTGGTCTGTGTTGTAAAAAGCTGCACTTTAAACCTGCAGAAGGAATGTTGTTGTTGGAATATGGGGGAGATGTTTTGTTTATGCTACTGGGGGGATGTTTTGAGCACACAAAAGACTTCAGCCCCAGGGGGTCACACAAACCTAATTGAATGCAAATCCCTCAATCTGTAATTTGACAGACTGTGATAAGTGTAGTACTCATCTGAATGTTCTGGTATTCCTAGTGTTAAAAAGCACGCCGCTAAGTTCCTCCCATACTTCGCATTCCTTTGAAATGAGAGCGACAGAGGACATGTCAGACGGGCGGCTGGGTTGTTGCCTGTTTGTCTGCATGCTGATATGTGAAATCAGCCTGTTTAATCCCACATGCAGAGCAACTCTTGTCTCTGTCCACGTTACTGAAATGTCTGAAAATGTGAGGAAGGAAGCACAAAACATACGGTACCTGTCAGTGTCTGCGGTGTGACCTTTGACCTACTCCCATTAAACCAGTTTGTAGAGGAATAGGGAACCAGAAACTGTTCATTCCTAAAAATTAAAAAAAAAAGTCTCACACAAGTCCATAAAACCTTTGTGGAATGATATGTTTACTTATATATTCAGAGTTCCTCTTCCTAATGATTTGCTTGCTGGTGTTTACGTGTATTTGTGTATCTGTCTGTTATCAATATAAGACAGACTTTAACAAAATTCTCAGAAAGTAACTATTGAACATACTGTATGTACAACTCATTATCTTCTTGAGTCAGCCAATAGCCATCACTTTCCTCTTAGAAAACACCAAAATAACTCAAATTCAGTCAGTTTTGTAGATATTGAGGTCAAATTTGGGGTGGTAGTAGCTGAGAGTCATCCTCAACATATATTCTGAGTGCAAACTGATTGCTTGAGATTTTGTTCGAAACTTTTACACTCATTATTGGAGCCAACTCTGTCCTTATCTTTGGCTAACATACTGTATGTCATGAAACATTGAACAAATGTTAAGGAGCCAAGATGGTCTAGTGGCAGGGCTTTTGACTTGGAACCCGAAGGACGCGGGTTCGCGTCCCGGCCACTACACACCTTGGGGTGTCTATGAGTGCACATCTAATTCTCCAGCTCCCCGGGCGCTTTCTATAGCTGCTCACTGCACCACCTGGTGGTGGTTGGGTTAAATGCAGAGACGAATTTCGTCTGTGTATGGGAAACATACGCAGATGACAGGAAAAGACATTACAGGTAGTCCCCGACTTACGAGCGCTCTGACCTACGAGGTTCCGGACTTACGAGCTGGCGAATTTTTGGAAAAAACGCAAAAAATACAGAGTTTTTCTGTGTTTTTTCACCACAGTTCGTTAGCTAAACATGTGGACACACGTTTCCGATCATTTTTATGCACTCGTAAGCAGTTTTTCGATGAAAAACGAGTGTTTGTAGTCGCGCTAGCAAAACCGTTCCAACTTACGAGCGAAATTCCGGACTTACGAGACACGTGGCGGCCGTTCCAAGTTACGAATTTTCGCTTTACGAGTGCCTCGGAGGAACGGAACTCGCTCGTAAGTCGGGGACTACCTGTATTATTATTATTATTATGTTCACTTAGAAAACCTCAAAAAGGCTGTAACTCACTCAGTTTTACAATTATTCAGATGCAATGTGTTGTGGTAGTGAGCCATAACCATGTATTTAGTTACTAAAGACCATGTACAGGTACCATGTATTTAGTTACTTAACAAAATTCTCAGAAAGTAACTATTATGTACAACTCATTATCTTCTTGAGTCAGCCAAATTCAAAATACCCATCACTTTCCTCTTAGACAACACCAAAATAACTCAAATTCAGTCAGTTTTATAGATATTTAGGTCAAATTTGGGGTGGTAGTAGCTGAGAGTCATCCTCAACATATATTCTGAGTGCAAACTGATTGCTTGAGATTTTTGTTTGAAACTTTTACACTCATTATTGGTGCCAACTCTGTCTCTATCTTTGGCTAACATACTGTACGTCAGGAAACATTGGACAAATGTTAATTAAATGTTCAAGAAGTACTTCTTTAATGTGCATCTGTGAAGTCAACCTGATCCAAGATGGCCTCCAAAGTCCACTAAACTTAGAAAACCTCAAAAGGGCTGTAACTCACTCAGTTTTATAATTATTCAGCTGCAATGTGTTGTGGTAGTGGAGCCATAATCATGTATTTAGTTACTAAAGATTGCACTACCGGTAGTTTGTGTAAGATTTTACATTTCTCAACATACGATTATCTCAGTTTATAACGCATGAAAGGAGACAGGTCACATGTTCCACCAGGGGGGGTTGTCTTTACATTTTTCATAAAAAACATCCATATATACCGTTAGACAACTTCTTAGGAGAGTGTCAAGAAAAGACTGATTAAAAAAGGAAAAAGAATAAATCATATTTTCCGTACTTACTTGGTTTTATCTTTTGGGGCAACGGTGGCTGAGTGGTTAGAGCAGGCGTCCGCCAATGCAAGAGGTAGGGGTTTGATTCCACCAGCAGTCACATGCCTAAGTGTCCCTGGGCAAGACACTGAACCCCTCATTGCCTCCAATGTATGTCCTATAAGTGTATGAATGTGATAAAGCACTGAGATCTAGTAGAGCGATTGATGTATGTTACGGCTGGCTCAGGCCGAACACATTAAAGGGACACAAGACACAAAAAGGATGAAGTCAAATAAAAAGCTTTATTGAAACCAGGTTGAGATGGGACCCAGCACTCCACCTCCAGGTGGGGAGTGCAGCTTCTTCTGGCACAGTGTAACAAAAGGGGAGCAAAAATAGACAGAAAAAAAGTACAAATAAATGGTGGACAAGAGTGAGTCAGCCCAAAAGAATATAACGTCCCCAGCGTCGGCCCAACCCATAAAAACAGGGCCGTCGCAGCCTGTCTGGAGACGGACTACCTGACCAAAAGGGGACCCTAGGGGTAAAAGAAAAACGATAAAACTGAACTACCGATCTCACTCTGTCATCAGGCAAAATCTACTTAAAAACAGTACCAGTACCAAACAATCAGACAAACAGATAAACAACCAGAGCACATCTAAAAACTAAGTCCCCCATGGGCAAGCCAAACTCAAGCTCATAGGATCACAAGAGTCTGAAAGAGCACATACCTGCTCATAGCAGCTAACTCCCTCAAGAGTGACAACCAAGTGGCGAGGGGTGGGCGGAGGAGCACAAACCTCCACACCTCCACACCCCTGCAACTGATCACTGCACCCAGCCTATTTATAGGCAGGCTCAACAGACTGCACCAATCAAGGCTGATCCAAATCAGGCTGTAAAAAAGGTGTGTTTAGCAGGGCAGCCAGGTTGGCAGCCAACATGAACATGATATATTGGGGCTTAAAATAATAATGTGCCCTGGCACGTAACATCCCCACCGACAGTTTTTGGATGGGGGATGCAGCTATGTCATTAACCATAGCTCATTACCCATACAAACAACAAAAAACGAATCCAATCATTATTCAAAACATTCTGACATACAAGACTTGTCTTAAAAACAGGTGTACACGTAGTCCAAACAGTAAGAAAAATGCATAACCCAGAATCAGACACCACACAAAATGCAAGGCCTCCAAACGTGCGTGTTTCTTAAAACCACCTGTGCGACACAACGTTAACCACAGAATCTAACACCACACAAATTTCAAGGCCCAAAAAAGTGTGTGCTTCAAAACCAATCTGCGCTCCTTGCACAGCAACAAACAAAGCACCACACAAGCACAAGAAATCCAAAAAGTGGGTGTCAACAAACTCATCTGTGTTAACAAGCACAGAACCAAAAAAGAAACAACACACAACACACAAGACCTCACCAAAAGTGGGTGCCAACAAAATCTGGGCTAAACATCACACCCCGACTACATAATTTAAACACACTGCACAAAAACAAGTCATAATATAACATACTGCAACACAGCCTCCACAGATGCACTTGGAGACCCATCAGGACTTAAAAAAACTGCAGCAGGCAAAATAGCTGAAACCTGACTACAATACCAACAGTCCTTCTGCAGCATGTTTGTGACAGAAAGTTTAAAATGATTGGCCCACACAGTAGCTGTTTTAAGCACAGTTTAAAAAGGTAACAAATGTGAGTGTTTAACTAAACCACAAAGGTCAAAACTCCATGTTCAAAGACCAACAAACAGTTAAAACACTCACCACCAAAACCTTCCTGCACAACAGACTACTGTCATCAAAACAAAACGAGCACCAGCTGCTCATGAACACCAAGTGCAGCTGAAAGGTGCTCCACACAAATGACTCCACCCAAACAAGACGAGCCCTCAAAGACACACTTAAAAATGAGGGTAAATATTAATAAATTAGCTCAATCCCGGACGAGCCCCCAAAATATGTTACGGCTGGCTCAGGCCGAACACATTAAAGGGACACAAGACACAAAAAGGATGAAGTCAAATAAAAAGCTTTATTGAAACCAGGTTGAGATGGGACCCAGCACTCCACCTCCAGGTGGGGAGTGCAGCTTCTTCTGGCACAGTGTAACAAAAGGGGAGCAAAAATAGACAGAAAAAAAGTACAAATAAATGGTGGACAAGAGTGAGTCAGCCCAAAAGAATATAACGTCCCCAGCGTCGGCCCAACCCATAAAAACAGGGCCGTCGCAGCCTGTCTGGAGACGGACTACCTGACCAAAAGGGGACCCTAGGGGTAAAAGAAAAACGATAAAACTGAACTACCGATCTCACTCTGTCATCAGGCAAAATCTACTTAAAAACAGTACCAGTACCAAACAATCAGACAAACAGATAAACAACCAGAGCACATCTAAAAACTAAGTCCCCCATGGGCAAGCCAAACTCAAGCTCATAGGATCACAAGAGTCTGAAAGAGCACATACCTGCTCATAGCAGCTAACTCCCTCAAGAGTGACAACCAAGTGGCGAGGGGTGGGCGGAGGAGCACAAACCTCCACACCTCCACACCCCTGCAACTGATCACTGCACCCAGCCTATTTATAGGCAGGCTCAACAGACTGCACCAATCAAGGCTGATCCAAATCAGGCTGTAAAAAAGGTGTGTTTAGCAGGGCAGCCAGGTTGGCAGCCAACATGAACATGATATATTGGGGCTTAAAATAATAATGTGCCCTGGCACGTAACAATGTATGAATGGGTAAATGAGGGCCCAGGTTGTAGTGTAAAGCGCTTTGAGTATTTTTGATAAGACAGAAAGGCACTATATTTACCATTTTACTAATTATGTTAAGACTTTATATGGTAAGCTCTAGGAAAACACACCATTTCATCAAAATAGAAACTCGGTTGAAATAATCCTACTTTCAAAGTAGTGTAAGTTTTTAAATTTTAGTCCAAGTAGTCAAGCGTTTAATTTGCTATACTTTTAAAGGTAAAATCAGGATAAACCTATAATAAGTTTTCTCCATTTGTTTGCCTTTTTTGCTGTTTGTTGATTGTCTATAAAACTCCAAAAAGTTAACAATATCAAAGTGAAACTAAAACTAGCTATACGAGGCTGCTCAGGAAACCAGCTGAACAAGCTATTAGTGATCTGTCATTGTCTGCAAACAGCCGACAGGTCGACCCGATAAGTTCACTGAGAACACAGTCGGGCCTGCAGTCCTGGTAGCAGCCTATCTGTGTGGTCAGACTGTGGTCCCATGCTGTAATCCATGATGTGATGTAATTAAAACTAACATGGGCTGTGTGCTCTGTCTCGACGCAGACAGGCCCAGTCTTTGTTTTATTCTCCTCAGTGCACACATGTAGCCCAACACATGACCACAATACTGTTCTTTATCGTCACCTTCCTGCGCAGAAACATGCATGCATTGTCAGAGGTCTCAACCGGACTTCACCACTTATTCAGCACATACGCAAGCGATTCCAAAATCATCTGCATACACAGAAATCTTGCAGTCAGTTGCCTCTGGGGCTTCAGTTATAAGATCTCTAACATCTGAACTACGTACTTTGAAAAAGAGCCTTCAGGGACCCTGAAGTTGATGCAGTTTCTAAATCCGTTTTTTTTAAAATTCCACTGTTTTGTGACGAAGCTTCTGCAAACTCAACCTAAATTTTCATCTGTTAAAGAGCCTTCAACAGATAAATAAACATTTGCGTATAATCACGTGTTTGTGGGAATAAAAATGACAGACCTTTCAGTACTGTGTGGATTTCGTTTTGGGGAGATTAAAAGAATAAACCCTAATTTATCAGATTGATCTGTGTTGGATGTGAAGTTACGTGATCTCTACACATTTTTAAGTAAAGACAAAGGGATTCACACATCAATCAATCAATCATCAATCAATCAAGCAATTTATTCATTTCAAATTTTAAAAACACAAGAATACTGTTTACAAAAAAAACAATATAAAATCAAAAATACATGAAATGAAAGGAGGCAGAAAAAGAAAAAAATCTTGTTATATCTGCCCCTTATTCAACAAAATTAATTCATACAATCAATTCAAACAGCAATCGCAAAAAATAAGATTATAAATGATTTCTCACACAATACCATATATAGTAATTTGCATATCAGTCAGTCAGAGTCAGAGAGTCTTTATTGTCATTTGCACCGCATGTGTAGCCTGGCCCTCGCCTTCCTGCACAGCTCCGCTCAATTCTCATTTCCCTTCAAGCGAAGTGAAGGACAAGGGTCTGGTTTAAACCAGGCTACCGCATGTGGTACATGTGATGAAAACGAGATTATGTACACAGGGTCCCAGTTACATCCAACAACAAATGCAAGAGAAAAACAGTAATAACATCTAGGATTAACTAAGAAAACATCAACTAGAAATACACTAAGCCCTAATGTAGTAGAAAAACATCATTATAAACAGCAGCACGAACATGAGTCTGTATGAGCAGATGGTCACAGATGAACACAGCAACAAGAAAACAGATCAGCATCAGCATGATGTGATATTTTGCAGTGATTATTCTTATTATTTATTTATTCATGAGTCTAACAGCCTCAGGGTAGAAGCTGTTCCTCAGTCTAGTGGTTCTACATTTGATGCTCCTCAACCTCCGTCCTGAGGGGAGTGGGGCAAAGAGTGAGTGTGCTGGGTGAGTGGGGTCTTTCATGTGATTATCATACCCACCACTGCACCCTGTATTCACTGGTTAACTGGACATCATTAACCTCACGCAGACTCTTCCACTGGTACATTTTCATCTTTAAATCACTTCTTGGTCTGCTGCCCTCATACATCTCCTCCTACATGTCTTTACGTGAGTGCAGCTACAGCGTGCGCTCTCAGGACATGATTACCTGCAGTGTTCCGTCAGTGAGGACTGAACTTGGAAAAAGGGCCTTCTCCTACTCCGCTCCTGCTTCATGGAATATCTTACAAAAAGATCTGAAGCTCTCGACCTTGACTTCTCTAAATGGTTTTCAGAATCTGTTGGAATCCTGGCAAAAACCAATGCAGATTTGTTCCTGTCTTTGATTTTATACGTCTACCTTATAATGTTTTGCTAGTTTTTTGATACTTTGTTAAAAAAAAAAAAAAAACTTTCTTTTGTTTTTTTCTCTCTTTTGTTTTCTATTGTTTATTGTTTGTTTGTTTATTGTTTATTGTTTAAGGAAATTCTACCACTGCTGTTCATTGTTCTTTAGTTTTAGCAGGTCGCTTTCGTAAATGAGCCTATAGCCGTGTTTCCATCAAGGTTTCTAGGTGCGCATTTTGAAGTATCGCAGCAGAAAAGCTTAATGGAAACGGCAAAATACGAAGTTACTTCCTGAAATTCGCCAAAAAGTTTATACGCTCGCTTGAGGTGGTTTTTGGGAGCTGCGAAACCGAGCAGCTGCGCAAAACGACAGATGGAAACACATTTGCCGACTCGTGCTGCCGTAGCGCACATTCACGTCACGTGACTGATCAGCTGTTTCCGCTCCGAACAGCATGTAACTCGCTAAAACTAGTTGGCATGACAGAATAAATACAACTCGCCCGATAGCAACACGTACCTGAAATATTCTCTCCATTTTGACGAGATGTGTGGCCGGGTTCTGTTGTCAACCGCTACTTCCTGTTTACTCTCTGGTTTACTGTAGACATGCGCAGTGCTGACGTCTGACGTAATGACGCTGTGCGCGGCTTGGAAGAAGCGCTTCAAGCCAGCAGATGGAAACACTTCTGATCTGCATTAATTTGTATTTACATATTTGCGAGGTAGCTCAAAATTCGAAATGAAAATGGATGGAAACAGGGCTTATGAGGTTCAAAAGATTTACCTGACTAAATAAAGAGGTTGGCTGGATGAGTGAGGTCTTTCATGATGCAGGTGGCTCTTTTCCTGCATCTGGAGGTGTAAATGTCTGTGATGGTGGGGAGACTGACTCCAACATCTTCTGTGCAGCCTTCACCACTCTCTGCAGAGCTTTCCTCTCTTCAACTGTGCAGCCTCCATGCCACACGTTGATGCTGGAGCACAGGATGCTCTCCACTGCACACCTGTAGAAGGAGGTGAGAACTGGGCTGCTCAGACCAGCTCGTCTCAGCCGTCTGAGGAAGTAGAGTCTCTGATGACCTTTCTTGATCAGGCTGGTGGTGTTGTTGCTCCAGCTGAGGTTATCATTCAAGTGTACGCCCAAGTATTTGTAGCTGGAGACCACTTCCACCACTGATCCACCTATGTTCAGTGGGGTGTGTGTTTGTTTGTTCCTTCTGAAGTCCACAATCATCTCCTTTGTCAAAGTCAAAAGTCAAAGTCAACTTCATTGTCAGAACTGCAATATGTACAGGACATACACAGGACCGAAATTGTGTTTCTCTCAGTCCCTCGGTGCAACAGTAACCATCTAAACACTAAACACTAAAACGTTAACACCCTGATGGTTGTTTGCTATTCACAGAGCCCTCTGTGAATAGCAAACAACCACTAATAAATCCCTAACCAGAACAATCAATGTAATGACACTTTGTCATATGTTCAAATTTACGAACTCTCAACAAGATCCTTGCTGCACTGTTTTGAATATATTGAAGTTTCTGAAGGTTTTCCAATAAACAGGGAGTTGCAGTAGTCGAGCCTGGAGGAGACAAAAGCATGGACGAGCTTCTCAGCATCGGAAAAAGTTAGGGATGGGCGAAGTCTGGAGATGTTTCGAAGATGGAAGAAGCAAGTTTTAAACAGAAGCTTGATGTGATTTTCAAATGTCTCCAGAAAAAAGCTTCATGGAGGTGCTTGAATCTATTGATAATAAGCTAACTAGCTTAGATGCTAGATTGGCTTTAGTTGAAATTCTTCACAAAGAATAAATCACTTAGAGAATGACAAGAAAGTTAATTCTCAATAGAGAATCTCACTTAGAGAATCTTTGGAATTCAGCCAAACTCAGGTGATGTCACTTGCTGAGGAGAACAGAGCGCTAAGGGGGGACATGAAACAACTGACAGAGGAAGTGACACGGATGTCCGACAAAAACAGGAAATTCAAAGAGTCCTTTCTGATGTTTTACTTTTTCTTCAAAACTCAGAAAACTATATCTAATGTTATCGAATTAATAAACTCATTCTCACAAGTTTCTGATTATTCTATAAATTGATCAAAATCTACAGCTCTTCCAATAAATTGTGTGTTTAATACTTCTTTAAATGGAAAACTACAATCAGGTAACATTACATACTTGGGTATTAAGATTTCTCATAGATTAGAAGACTTAATAAAATTAAATCATATACCACTTTTAAAGAAAATTGAAGACGATCTTACTAGATGGAAATCTCTACCCATATCACTTATGGGAAGAGTTGCCTCAGTAAAAATGATGGTCCTGCCGAGAATAAATTATTTATTCTCAATGATTCCAAATAAACCTTCAAATGAATGGTTTAAGTCCTTGGACTCTTTCATATCTAAATTCCTTTGGAAAAACAAAACTCCACGTATTAGCTTAAAAACACTACAGAAATCTAAAGAAACCGGAGGATTAGAACTTCCAAACTTTTATCACTACTATTTAGCAAATAGGTTAGAATATATTTCAAAGTGGCTAAATCCAAATGCACTAGATGTTACTTGGATAGACATAGAGCAAACTTTATGTAATAATATTAGGGTTTCAGATCTGCCATTTATTAGTACAAATAAAAAAAACATGTCTGCTTTAAAAGTATCAGTATTAGCTCATCTCTGACAGCATGGTGGGAGTATCTGAAAATGACAAAGTCTTCACTACTCCCATGCAGACAAACACCCATCTGGAACAATCCTGACATACAGAAAGAAAATAATATGTTAAATTTCTCAGGTTGGAGACTTAAGGGAATTGAACGTCTGGAACACATATTTGATGGTGTAGACTTTATTTCATTTAATGAATTAATAATACAATATGGCATTGACAATAAATACTTCTTAGAATATCAACAAATTAAGTCTATTGTAAAAAAGAAATTTAAGCTTAATAGAGAATTGTTAGAGACACCAATATGTGTGTCAGAATTCATTAATCTTAAACAACCCAAATTGTTATCTAAAATATACAAGAAATTGTCTAGAATCGATGACTCCATAACGCTTCCTGTTGCAAAATGGGAGACAGATTTATCAGTCAACTTTGACCAAAACACCTGGTCTCAAATATGTTTAAAAACATTTAAAATGACTAGAATCTCCAATTTACAATTAATACAGTATAAAGTTATCTATAGAGTACACTATACAGGTCAACGAATGTTTAATATGGGATTTACATCATCAAAGTCCAAAGTCCAAAGTCAAAGTCAACTTTATTGTCAAAACTGCAATATGTACGGGACATACACAGGATTGAAATTGCATTCCTCTCTGTCCCTCGGTGCAACAGTAAACATTTAAACATTAGAACACTAAAACATTTAATAAACATTAGCATAAAATGAAATAATAAAAGTGTAATACTGTACTGTCCTGAGTTTTTGCATAGTAGTAGTACGAAAGTATGAAAAGTTACAACAACACTAAAACACTAAACATTTAATAAACATAAGCATAAAATGAAATAAAAGTGTAACGCCAAATTTACACTACATGCGTTCCGGCTCCGCCCCGCCCCGCTCCGCAGGTCGCAGCTGAGCATCTCAAAGTCCAGTTTACACTTCCTCCGCTCAGCTCAGGTCCGCCTGGATGCGCTGCTCCGAGACGCATGCGCGGGAATTGCGAGATCGCGCGATAAATCAAGTGATAAATAATGAAGTCAGAACAAAACAATTCATTCGGTGGAAGAAGGAGAACAACAGTAGAGACTGCCTCGCTGTTTGATTGTTTTTTGCATTGAGATATGAGCGACAGGACATGGTTTGAGCAACAGGAAGTGATCTATTACATTTCAGAATAAAATACTTTATTTATTTATTTATTTATTGTATTGCGTTTGTAGGCGTAGTCATAAATGATAGTTTGACAGCATTTTTGTACAAATAAATCCGTATAGAGCTAGGATTAAGTCCGCCCGTGGTGATTTTATTTTGTAAATACGGAAGTTGTGCTCGTTCCTTTTCCTGTTGGTGCGACGTAATCTTCAAAAGTTGACTCCGGCACAGCTCCGGCGTCCGGCAGAAATAGAAATATTTCTAATTTTGACGGACTGCCGTCCGCTCGGCGCAGCTCGCCGCCGCAGTGCGGAGCCAGTGTAAATTCTGTCATTGATTATAATGGGTGCGTATTTGCTGCGGAGGTCGGACCGGAGCGGGGCGGAGCCGGAACGCATGTAGTGTAAATTTGGCGTAATACTGTCCTGAGTTTTTTGCATAGTAGTATAAAAGTGTAAAAAGTATATCTATAAAATAAAATGAAAGTTCAACTTCTGGCATTGACATTTGTAATAGAGTGACAAAGCAGCATATGAAGTTTGTGTACACAGTATATGTTTGAGGTAGTTGATATTGGTATAGAGGTACAGTGGCATATGTAATAAGGCTAGTAAGAAAAAAATATATATATATATATATATCAGTAGTAGTGTAAATATAAAAAGTAGTGTAAATGTAAACAGTAGTAATAAATGTAAACAGTAGTAATGAATGTAAACAGTAGTAATAAATGTAAACAGTGAATGTAAACAGTAGTATGATTTTGTAAATACGGAAGTTGTGCTCGTTCCTTTTCCTGTTGGTGCGACGTAATCTTCAAAAGTTGACTCCGGCACAACTCCGGCGTCCGGCAGAAATAGAAATATTTCTAATTTTGACGGATATCATATATATATATATGACTATATATATATATATCATCTAACAATTGCTCACAGTACACAAGCAATATACACAAGCAATATACCTGATGATTATATCCACACACTCTGGTTCTGTCCACCCGTTCACAGGTTCTGGGTCCAGGTATGTGAGGACTTGTCTAAATTTCTGAAATGTAATATTCCACTCTCTCCATCTGTTTGCTTATTGGCTACCCTTGAAGATGTTAGACTAGGAAAAATACATCTCATGTGATCTTCACTGCCTTATGCATCGCAAAGAAAACTATACTCCTAAATTGGAAAAATAAAAACAATCTTAGCATTAAAGGTGCTATATGCAGCTTTTGGAACACGCTGGAACTTAGAAAAAATTTGAACAGAGACACGTTTCTGGTCCCTTCCCCTTGCTCTCGGCTGAAGTTCAGCTCATCCCCCATAGCTCCGCCTCCACTGCATGTCCTGTCGTAGCCGCTGCGAATTTCTGTGTTTATATGTTAATAAAACATTCTAAAAAAATAAAATAAAAACATGGAGCGCTGGTCCAGCACACCAGAACACCAGGAAATCTGCAGAGCCTCGCGCAACCACGTTAAAGCCCGTGTTTAATTCGCATTCATTTCCTCATCATTTCAGTCATGGAGTCAGCAGAGGAGGAAGCGATCACTTGACTTTTGGCAAAAAAACAAAAGAAAAGTCCAGATCAGGGATGAAGAAGGGGAATTTAATACATTTGTGTCACATACAAAACAGTCCTGCATCGCTTTGCAATCCTTTGAACGAGAACGTGCGCGGCCGCTGGGGCTGGGACAGGCGGGGGCGTGGGTTAGGGGCGTGAGAAGCTCTGTTTTTATTGGCTGGTTAAAAACTCTGTTTTTATTGGCTGGTTAACGGCGGGTCACTGTGGGTTTTTAGAAATGCTTTTAGTACCACCTGGAGAAGCAAGGGGACTATAGTTTTTTTCAGAGATTACTTGTCTAACATCAGTCTGTCAGGAGATAGTGACAGAGTGAAGAAATATGTTAAAAATATATTTTTAGAAAAGTTACATATAGCATTTAGTCAGTATAAAAATCTTCTGTTAGATCATATTAGTCTTGAAACAGCATCTGCCGACACATCGGATCAATTTCTTTGGCACTCTTTGATCGGCTCCGTTACATAGTGGGGGTGGGGGGTCTGGGGTCTAGCCTTGTGAGGCACTGGGGCTGATGGCGGGTGTCTGGGTTTGGGACGCCGGGGGTTGGGGCTTTTTGGGCGGGGAGGGCCCTGCCTTCAACCTGGGGAGGACCTGGGTGGTTCTGGTGGATGTCTGCTGGGGGCTGCATGCGGGG
>JBBPBX010059869.1:0-12434 GCA_038048925.1 Garcialebias charrua
ATGCCTCAGAAACTTTTTCTTGCAGTTGTTGGGCCTGTTTCAATGCTAATGTTTCAAATGAACATTATCATGCTGCAGAGGCCATGCAGAGAGGTTACTTGGGGAGGGGAGATGGTGGTAAAGGGATAGTTGAGGTCTTTTGAAGTAAAGTTCTGTTGAAGAGTTATTGACAAACTCTTACCTGTTTTAGGTAGCTCTTTGAACAAACTCAGTTTTGAGGAAAATGCTTCCATTGACCTTGGCAGCTGGAACTTGGATCTAGGAATGACATGACAATAACCTATACTGTATAAGGCTAATTCCCAAGATGCCTCAGTCCAGGGCTGAGACATGTTCTGGCTGCCTTAGTCCATTCAGAACACACACCAAGGTGGCAAGAGGGGTCAGAAACAGCCTACCTCTGAAATGCCTCTGTGCCTCTGAAACTCTTTCATAAGACAGTACCACAAAATGGCTGTTCAGTCAATACTGTTGTTCAGTCAACAAGCAGGTGAATGCAAGTGATGTCATCAGTTCATCACCTTATTGAGCCGTAGTTTCGTGTTTTTTTTTCTTCACACTCTAGCCGTGTTTCCATCAAGGTTTCTAGCTGCGCATTTTGAAGTATCGCAGCAGAAAAGCTTAATGGAAACGGCAAAATGCGTAGTTACTTCCTCAAATTCGCCAAAAAGTTTATACGCTCGCTTGAGGTGGTTTTTGGGATCTTCGAAAATGAGCAGATGCGCAAAACGACAGATGGAAACAGATTTTCCGACACAGTTCTGCCGTAGCGAACATTCACGTCACGTGACGTTCAGCTGTTTCCGCTCCGGACAACATGTAACATCGCTAAAACTAGTTGGCATGACAGAATAAATACAACTTGCCCGATAGCAACACATACCTGAAATATTCTCTCCATTTTGACGAGATGTGTGGCCGGGTTCTGTTTTCAACCGCTTCTTCTCTTCTTCTTCATGGGGTTTTATGGCGGTTGGCAAAAAACGTTAGGTGTGCATTACCGCCACCACTGGTATGGAGTTTTCAACCGCTACTTCCTGTTTACTGTAGACATGCGCAGTGCTGACGTCTGACGTAATGACGCTGTGCGTGGCTTGATATATGCGCTACAAGTCAGTAGATGGAAACACTTCTGCTTCGCATTAATTTGTATTTACATATTTGCGAGATTTCAAAAATAAGCTCAAAATTCGAAATGAAAATGGATGGAAACACGGTTATTGTTCAGCCCAACCCTGGTATTATCTTGGTCAGAGGCACAGAAGCATGTTGTACTCAGGGGCTGTTTACACAGCGTGTATTTTGAGTGAAACCGCACCTTTCTCTCTGCGGTTTGGCTGTTCGTTTGTATGACATCAGTAGCCCCCCTCTTTGAATCCGGAGGTTTTTCAACCCACCTCTCAGGGTGGAGGTTTTCGGGAGACCACCCGCTGATAATGTCAACATATCCCGCAGAAGTGCAAGCGTATATTTCACGCACCCGCGGACCGACGGCATTTTCTATCACCAACAATGGCGGAGGAGTAACATACTGCTTTCTGTGCTATGACTAATGGAATATATTTTGGATCTCATTGTTAATCTACGCTGGCATGTAGTTGCTGTGACCAACATCTGTGTTGGGAAGAAATGCCAGTCTGATCCATTTCTAATATCAGAGTCAGACCAGAATGCTTTTTTTGCCATTGCACAAGAAGCACAACAAAATTTCATTTCAGTACAGCTGTTCAAAGACACAAAAAGACAACAAACAACATAAGACATTGGTAGATGGGTGCCTGAGGCTGCAGCCATCATGAGAGGTGCTGCTTATAGAATTAGACAGGCATATATTTCATGTGCCGTGCTAGACTATAACACAGTAAATGTGATAAATAGTAACAATAACAGTAATAATTTAAATAAATTAAAGTATTTATGTTAGTGGTGGGAGATTTAATGAAGCTATCTGAGCTAAAGGTGAACGAGCTGAGCCGCCTGGCCTTGTGGTGCGGACACAACAATCTCACTCTCAACGTGGAGAAGACAAAGGAGATTGTTGTGGACTTCAGGAAGAGGGATGCCCAACATGCCCCTCTGACCATCAACAGCACCGCAGTGGAGAGAGTAGACAGCACCAAGTTCCTGGGAGTGCACGTCTCAGAGGACCTGTCCTGGAGCAGGAACACTGCATCACTGGCCAAGAAGGCTCACCAGCGTCTCTACTTTCTCCGCAAGCTGAAAAGGGCTGGAGCTTCAACCCCCATCATGTGCACCTTCTACAGAGGTGCCATAGAAAGTGTCCTGACCAGCTGCATCACTGTGTGGTTTGGTGCATGTACTGCATCCTGCCGCAAGAGCCTCCAGCGCATCGTGAGAGCAGCTGAGAAGATCGTCGGCACCTCCTTCCCCTCACTGCAGGACTTACACAGCAACCGCCTCACTCGGAAAGCCCTCTGCATGGCAGGTGATCCCACACACCCACTACACAGCTGCTTCAGACTGCTGCCATCAGGGAGGAGACTGAGGAGTCTCCAGGCTCGAACCAGCAGACTGAGAGACAGCTCTGTTCATCAGGCAGTCAGGATGCTAAACACTCTGCCTGCTCTGCCTCCCCTCCCATTTGAACTGCCTTAACACAAAAAACTTTCTCACACATTACCACTCAACACAAAGATTTTAACACTGGACTCTGTGTCATCAAACGGGTTATTCACTAAACTCTCGGTCATGTGCTCATTCAGTTTGCACTACTTCTCATATTTGCACTAATGTTTGTATTACATTACTGCCTATAGTCATACTACTGTTTACATTCACTGTTTACATTTATTAATACTGTTTACATTTATGTAAGTAAGTAAACATTTTTTCATTCAACCTTTATTTATACAGGCTAGCCTCGTTGAGTCACGGGGACTCATTTACAAGAGGGACCTGTCTCACTCACACCAAACAACCATCCACTCTCACACTCACACCTAGGGTCAATTTAGAGTCACCAATCAGCCTAACAAGCATGTTTTTTGGTCTGTGGGAGGAAACCGGAGTACCCGGAGGAAACCCACGCATGCACGGGGAGAACATGCAAACTCCACCCAGAAAGGCCCCGGACCGGGATTTGAACCGGCAACCTTCTCGCTGAGAGGCAGCAGCTCTACCAGTTGTGCCACTGTGCTGCCCATTTATTACTACTGTTTACATTTACACTACTTTTATATACACTACTGCTGATACATATACAGTATTCTCTGACTAGCCTTATTTAAGGATGCCCAATGTGCCTTATGTGCCTTACTGCATATGCCACTTTGCCTCTATACCAACATCAACTACCTCATACATATACTGTGTACATTAACTCATATGCTGCTTTGCCACTCTTTGCAAATGTCAATGCTAGAACCTTCAGTTTATTTTATAGATATACTTTTTATACTTTTTATACTACTATGCAAAAACTCAGGACAGTATTACACTTTTATTATTTCATTTTATGCTTATGTTCATTAAATGTTTAGTGTTTTAGTGTTGGTGTAAATTTTCATACTTTTATACTACTATGCAAAAACTCAGGACAGTGTTACACTTTTACTATTTTATGCTTATGTTTATTAAATGTTTTAGTGTTTTAGTGTTTAAATGGTTACTGTTGCACCGAGGGACTGAGAGAAACGCAATTTCAATCCTGTGTATGTCCTGTACATATTGCAGTTCTGACAATAAAGTTGACTTTGACTTTGACTAAAGGAAGCTATGTGGACATTATGTAATTCAAGTTATATGATATAATTGATGTGAAACATATTGCATGTCATTAAAGTTGAAAATGAATGCACTAGGTTTAATTTTTTAATATATTCACCACCACAAATTTTATGTCACATCAACACTGATAAGAAAACTGAACACACTATTAAAAACACATTAACTGAACTGTAAAGTGCATTAATGAACTGTACCTTTCCTCTCTGTTGTCGTCTTGACACCATGTTGTTTATCTGGCTTGTACAGGCTGTCACTCCTTTGCTTAATGTAGCTTAAAATATTGAATGGACTGAATAAAAGAACTGAAGGGAATTTTAAGTGAATAGTTGATCCAACAGCTCTCTTCAATGTCCTCCTATGCCGCCAAGCTTCAGACTGGGCCGAGGTATAAATTTTCTAGAAACCAGTCCTCCTCTGTGGGAGGATAGCTTCTCCTCGCAGGAAAAATAAAAATAAAAACTCAGTTGGTTGTTGTGTAACCAAAATAAACGTGAGCTAACATTATTAAGAACGTTGATTTACCTGCTGTAAATCGGCTAGACTACTGATTACCAGCGGAGTAGAAAGTCCAACATCATCCTCGTCAGTTCTGGTTTGCTCAGCGACCAATGTCAAGGTGTTGTTAGACGAACTGGTCCCAGTTGGTTTCAAATCTGTCGAATTGTATCCAAAATCCAGCTTTAAAGCTCCGCTGACATCATCTTTTAACTTTCCATAAAATGGCACAACATATATATATATTAAGATTGACCTCTGATCGTTTTTGCTAAAACAATGTGAAATTAATGAAAATTCCTCTCCAAAATAGTTTAAAATTAGCGCCGTTTATTTACACGGTAAATTCGGGTTTTTCCGGTCACGTGATTGTGACGTTACATACAGATCTCTGCTCCAACGGCACATTTAATACAATGAATAAAGATACAAACGCATCCATCGAATTTAGCCATTTAAAACTTTAGATTTTAGCGATTTGGCTTCAGTTCGTGAAGAAGAAGTTATTTTGAGTGATCAAAAATCAAACAGCATGGTTTCTTTTGTCCGTGCTGCCTTTTTTTTCAGGAGAGGTTTCACATTCAATAAGCGAGCAGCAGATGTCAGCAAAGCCATTGTGATTCCTCTTACAGAGCACTGTAAGATTTATCACGATGGCTTTGCTGACATCTGCTGTTCACTTCATGAATAACTTCTTCTTCACGAACTGAAGCCAAATCGCTAAAATCTAAAGTTTTAAATGGCTAAATTCGACGGACGTGTTTGTATCTTTCTCCATTGTATTAAATGTGCCGTTGGAGCAGAGATCTGTGTCTGACGTCACAATCACGTGACCGGAAAAACCCGAATTTACCGTGTAAAAAAACGGCGCTAATTTTAAACTATTTTGTGGAGGAATTTTCATTAATTTCACATTGTTTTAGCAAAAACGATCAGAGGTCAATCTTAATATGTTGTGCCATTTTATGGAAAGTTAAAAGATGATGTCAGCGGAGCTTTAAGTTTTGTTGTTACTGGCTTTCACCCCAGTGGAGGGACCTTATAGATGGTTGTCCCAGGCAGCGTGCATGCACATTTGGTGAATGTACAAAATTCTCAGTGCCAACTAATTAAGCTAACTAACTAATAAGTTGCTACGGTTCAATATAAACACTTGAAAATGCTCCATGTCAATGCAGACCTTTCCTCAAATCAGCATCCAGTAAAACCTATGTTTCCCCCCGCCGTGTCTGTGTAAATAGGGCCTCAGTAACCAGGCTGTCTACTGTTAGCAATACAAACTAAAATCACTGTATTTCTCTGATTTCTGTGCATTAAACATTATAGCAACATGTTTCATAACAGAAATTGTAAAATACTGTTTGTGCTGCTGACTTTATGAGCTATAAACTGACAAAAGTAAAAATAAAATTATTATTACTGCAGTGACAGACCAGGCCAGGTGACAGGCAAGTCAGGTGACAAAGAGCAATTCCAAAGACTCATATGGACAGAAAACAGCAATAAACTCAGTGACCTTTGCCCAGATGCGGGTTACTGGGGTCCCACCCTGGAGTCAGGTCTGTGGCTCGTCAGCATGTACCTGTGATGGGTCTGTACCCATGGAACCTGGTCAGGCTCAGCCCAAATGAGCAACATGAGTTTGCCTCCCTCTAGGCCCACCAAATGCAGGACGGTCCATACAAGTCGGGTGCATGATGCCATGGGCAGTGACTGAAGGTTGGGGTCTTGGCGATCTGACCCAGGCTTACCAAAGCTGGCTCTTGGGACATGGAATGTAACATATTTAGTGGGGCAGGAGCATGAGCTTGTGTGTGAGGTTGAGAGGAACAGATAGGTATAGTTAGGCTCACCTCGACTCACAGCATGGGCTCCAGAACCAATCTTCTTTGGACAGGCTGGACCTTATTCCACTCTGGAGTTGCCCGTGGTGAGATGCACTGAGATGGTTTGAGTCGAATCTTAGCCTCCCATCTTGGTGACTGTATGTTGGAGTTTTCCTCGATAGATGAGAGGGTAGCTTCCCTGTGCCTTTTGGTGGCGGGACAGGCTTTGACTGTTGTTTGTGCCTATGCACTGAACAGCAGTTCAGAGTATACAGCCTTCTTGGAGTCCTTAGTGGAGGTGATGGAAGGTGCTCCAGCTGGGGACTCCTTTATTCTACTAGAGGACTTCAATGCCCACGTGGGTCATGACAATACAATCTTGAAAGACATGACTGGGAGGAACAGCCTCTCTGATCTGAACCAGAGTGGTGTTCTGTTATTGGACTTATGTGCTAGTCATGGTTTGTCCATCACAAACACCAGTTTCGAACATAAGGGTGTCCATAAGTGCACTTGGCACCAGGACACCCTAGGTCGTAGATCGATGACTGAATATGTAGTCATGGGGGTGGGGGGTGCTTCGTGAGTATGGGATTGGGGACCCATTACTATGGACTGTTCAGTCCATATACAAGCAGTGCAAGAGTTTAGTTTGCATTGTCGGCACAAGTCGACCACTTCAGGGTGGGAGTTGAACTCCACCAGGGCTGCCCGTTGTCACAGATTCTGTTCATAATTTTCATGGACAGAATTTCTTGCTGCAGGCAGGAGGTGGAGAGAGTCTAGCTTGGTGGCTTTATGACTCATTCTCTGCTATTTGATGATGTGGTCCTATTAGTATCATCGTGCCATGATTTTAATAAAATCATGGCAAATGTGATTTGTCTTAAATGTGCTTAAATGTGCTTCTGGTATAGTTTTTTCTGATGTGTCGTATGGTGTCATGAAAGACAAAATGTGATATATCTTTTTTTAATACCAACGCTGTGACCCTCATGGTTCTTTCCTTGTTTTCACACCTTTGACCTTCATCCCGATACGGATGGGAGAGGCCGCGCTGAAGAACACAATGTGATAAAATGTCTCATGTGGTCTGATAGCAGCAGCTTCACACACTCGCCCCCTTCAGGATGAACGTGCGTACATATTCACGCTGTACTGGTGCAAACTTGTGCAATGTTAATAAAAGTACTCTGACTCTGACTTTAGCTCTCACTGAAGTGATTTGCAGCCGAGTGTGTAACGGCTGGGATGAAGAACAATGCCTTCAAATTTGAGGCCATGGTCCTCAGTCGGAAAATGGTGGCTTGCTCTCTCCGGGTCGGGATGAGGTTCTGCCTCAAGTAAAAGAGTTCAAGTAACTTGGGGTTTTGTTCCAGAGTGAGGAAAGAATAGAGCTTGAGATGAACAGATGCATTGTTGTGGCATCTGAATTATTGCACACTCTGTGTCGGTCCATTGTAGTGAAGAGGGAGTTGAGCGGTAAGGTGAAGCTCTGTTTACCGGACAGTCTACATTCCTACCCTTACCTATGGCCACGGGCTTTGGGTAGTGACCCAAAAAAATGATACTGCGGATAATGGTGGTTGAAATGAGTCTCCTCCACAGGGTAGCTGGACTCTCCCTTAAAGATAGGGTGAGAAGTTCAGTTATTCAAGAGAGATTCAGAGCAGAATCATGGCTCCTCCTCATCAAGATGAGCCAGTTGAGATAGTTTGGCCATCTGGTAAGGATGCTCCTTAGGGCGCCTCCCTAGGTATGTGCTTTGGGCATGTTCAACTGGAAGGAGACCATGGTGATGACTCAGTACATGCTGGAAAGACTATGTCTCTCTGTCCACCTGGCAACGCATTGGAATCCTCCCAGAAGATCAGAAAGAGGTGGCTGTGGAAAGATGTCTGGGCCTCCCTGCTCAAGCTTCTGCCCCTGCAGCCCAACTTTGGAACAAGCTGAAAATAATGGATTTATACTGTTGCAGTGATCATCACCTTCATTCAGGAGACAGCCATATTGGATTTTGAAGTCTGGGTTGGTCAGGAATCTCTGACATTCTGATTATGAAATCTTCATAGGTTGTTTCATTGATTTTTCCACTTGGGAATCAAAAAATCCGACTTCTGAGTACAAAAATGATGGCCAAGGCGCACGTGCCATCATACTAATGATGGCTAATTTGGCACAGACCAAAGTGGACTGCTGCTGTCTTAAAACAACCCCAATCTAAAAACAAACAAACAACAACAAAAAAACAACAACTTTGTAGTTTATACAAAGACCTAAATCTTTACACCTCTACCAGTTTTTCATTTCACAGTAGTGACATAAACATTATAATATTCCTACTGGAAGTGCCCCAGACTACACTTAAATGCTACAGTTAGTAGTGCTAACTGCCACCGCCACTATTTGTAGTTGACATTTATGTCAACAATGGTGGGATGTGAAATTGGTTGCAATGTAAAAATCTTTAGAACAACCTAAAAAAGCTAAGTCTGGTCCTCTGGACATTCAAAAAACAAAAAAACAAAACAAAGCAAAAAATTGTAGAAACGTTTCGTCTTTCGTCCGAAAGACTTCCTCAGTCTGAGGTGCTGGGTTCAGCTCAGTCTTATAAATAGCACCCTCTCACAGTGTTACACAACCAGTTGGCTGATGACAGCCTGAAACCAGCTGCTCACATGATCAAGGAGGACCATCAGCCTAACAATGGATCGTTAGCACCCTGATGGTTGTTTGCTATTCACAGAGGGCTGAGTGATACCAGCAATCACAGCATTGTAGGAGGGGGACAGTTGAACTCGGAGGCCTCCACCCCTGTTTAATGATGGGCGGTTTCTTTTCACAAAGATGGCCTCCTTTACTCCTCTCTCAAACCATCGTTCCTCTCTATCAAGGATGTGAACATCTTCATCCCTGAAAGAGTGACCGCTGGCCTGGAGATGAGTGTAGACTGCAGAGTCCTGACCTGATGATGTTGATCTTCTGTGCTGGGCCATCCTTTTTGAGGATTTTCCTTATTGAGCATGCATCAGGGTCTTTAGAACAACCTTTTCATGAACCATAATAGATAAATAGTTGTTTTCAAACAGAAACAGTTCACTTTGGTGTTAGCCGCTGGCCGATTAGAGGTTAGCTTTTCAATACAATCACAATTAAATCATGTTTTTCCAAAGTCAGGCAGTTCAAAGAGCCATCTACATCATATGAAACATTTGTTCATAACATTTCCATAAAACCACACTCAAAAGATATGAATGACTACAAAGTACTTTAACACTAAACTTCTACGTCGTGGATTTATTGTTGTACACTGTTAGCTAATTCTTGATTATTTTTGTCTTCATTTTCAACAAGCTACTTTTTCCTCTTAATATCAATACATTTTCATGTTTCTGTTCAGGGACACACAGAGAGTTTGTATTAACTTCCATATGACACGTGATGACTTGGGAGTGCCTAATACGGGCCCATGGCTTTAACAATGCATGAGCGAGGAAAAGGAGAGCGGGACGAGCTCGCTCTCCAACTAGGTCAAACTGTCTAAGGAACAAAACAGAACAGACCTCAAGTTTGCGGAAATCATTACAGGAAAACAAACTTGTCACTCGCTTGACACTCTTGACTGTTTTGCTTTCCAAAGCAGAGAACGGTAATAAAAAATAATGAAAAAAATAAACTCAAATCTCCATTGCAAATTAGCCTCTGTGGTTGTGAAGTGTTTTTCCCCCTCCTCGTTTGAAATGCATATCAAAAAAACGATACCAAAGCCACAACTTACCTTGCCGTTGACATCGGGGGACAGGAGGAGAAAAAGAGCTTTTTCTCTCCGAGAGCGTGTTTCGATTGTATACACAAGCCCCACAAAGGAAGATAAACCAGAGGCACAGAGTCATAAAATATACATTTGCTTCTTTGTCTTTTGTTAAGATCTTCAACAAATAGTGCTGATGCAAGAAGGACAAAAAGAGAGAAGGTTACGGGGCTGTTTGAGGAATGGAGTTGCAGCAACATGACTTCACCCCTACCTTTTCTTTATAAATTACTGCTATCATGGAAAGATGCTCATTCATACTTAAAGCAGCTTTAAGGGCATTTTGAGAACGTTCGCTACACATCTCAGTCTGAAAGCTGCTGACTTCAGTCTGTTCCCCTGCAAACTCACTTGAAACACTGTTTCCTCAAGACGTCCCACTAAAGTAGCATACATCTGTATGGACATGTAAAGCTGTCTTTTGATACACGTTGATTAGGTGGTATCACCTGCTTCCTGGTAGTTTATTAACACCTGCCATCTGAAGTTCCTCGTCAGTTTAACCACTATCGAGGCAGCCTTTTGGGGAAGTCTTCCCATGTCTCTTGAGTGTGCATGTGTGTCAGAGAGTTTGTTATGTGTGTGTGTGTGATTGCCAGCACAGGAGAGAGCGTCGGGAGTGACAGCGCCCCTCCCCAAGGTCACGTCCAAGGAGAGCCGAGCCAATTACTATGCAGATCAGAGCTGATGGCGTTTAAGGGGATTGCTCTGATGCAATCACATTAGCTGGCCAGAGAGGAATCTCCTGGCTGACCCCAATCACAAGGGCTACAGCGCCGGGTCAGCCGGGATGGAGGAGTGCAGCCCGTGTTTTCTTTTCACAAAACACTTTTCCCTTATCTCCTACAGGCACGTGATTATCAAGCCAAACATGCTTCTGCCACCACCCCGGCTGACTGCATGCATGCACTTGCATATTTATATATATACATGTATACATATATGTATATATTTTTAGGGTTGCATATGCATTGCAGCGCATACAGTGGGTCATTTGAGGTGCAAAAGGATGCAGCTGGCTGGTGGACGGGAACACAAACACAAACTATGTTCACAGTTGACCACGGTTATCCACAGACGCTTCTTCACACTTTTTTTCTTCTTTCTCCCCCTCTCTTCTTTTCTCTCCCGCTCTTCTTTCAGGTGAACGCCTGTGTGTGATCCGCAGCGGTCTTCGAGGGCAGATTGCAATTTACTCTATCCCTGTGGGTGAGGTGTGTGTGTCCAGGTTGTAAATATGCCTCCTCTATTTCTTCTGTCTCCCTCGGTTGCACCCTTCCTCTCCCTCCCTCCCTCTCATCTGTAGTTCCCCTCCGCTGCCCGTATGGCCAGTAATGAGAGTGAGTCTGATCAGGTCGCCCTGGTGTTCCTGGAAAGATCTCACTTGAGCCACTGGCCCGTAATGGAATCTGCATCTAATGCATACATAAATCACACCTCTTTCAGGACATTTTCATATGCATAATGTCTTCCACCCCCCCTCGTCTGCTCATTCCTCTTCCCTGTGCACCCAATAAGCTGTGTATGGTGGGGTGAAGGGTGATGGAGAAGAATGAAAAGAGAGAAATCAAAGGGAGATGTGGTGAGACCCTTGTTTTTTTGTCCTTTTTTTCAGAAATACAGAGGGACCTGTGTGTAACTCTGCCCTGTACGTTGTTACGCTGACAGGACCCTCTGAGCGGTGAGATGATGCACATATTGGAGAGGATCGTCTTTATCTGTTCTCACCAACTGTATCCTGTGTGAACATGCTTTGAAAGAAAAACAAAAGAAACAGACGAAGAAAAAGAAAAAGTTGAGTTTTAACAAAAGGATATAAAATATTGACTAAGAGCTGTTTGGTGCATCGGTTGGACTTTGGGTATATTTGAGGAGGACAGTTGCTATGGCCTCCTTTTCTCCCTCTCATTCCCTCCTCGCAGGCTTTGTTATGTTAATGCAGACGGATGTGGCGGCTTCACGGTGATTTTTCATCTGTCGGTGACGAGAGATAAAAGGCGAGTGACGAGTTGTCGCAATCGTCCTCACTGTTCGCCTCTCAGTCACTAACAAGCTCCTGCATTGTACCTGCGCCATTTTCCGCTCGGCCCATTTGCATGTGCAAGCCTCCACTTCATCCTCCCTCCTAAAAGTTTATGCCTCCTCGTTAGGGCCACGAAGGTGTGAGATTAAAATGTTGGGCATTCTTTCTTTCTTTCTTCTTCTTTTTTTTTTTAAATAAAGAAAGTGTGTGTCTGAGTGTGTGTGCGTACCTGGCACCGTGTATCCGTGCAACGCCATAAAGAAAATATTACCATATACCATCTCTGCTACTCAGTGTTATTTATTTATTTGAGTGCCTCCTTAGTACGTGGCACTTTTCTCCCTGTAGGTGCTGCACATCTCTTTAGATGATACAAGCTGCCATATCAGCACAGGCTAACCCATTCTTAATCACATTTGCATTTTTATTTTGAGATATTCCTCAAACGTTTGCATTATTGAGGATTTATGATGAGCTCGTCGCCTGATCCTCCATCAACTTCACTCATAAAAAAAGCTTCTCCATAACTCAT